>JAXQQM020071673.1:0-84837 GCA_034641835.2 Pinus albicaulis
GCTCCAACTCCTTGGGTCACACATGATGCTGGTGTTGCTTGGGAAAATTTGGCTAGCATAACCTTGTGATCACCATTTTTTTATCTCTTGGTGGGTTTATATAGGTGAGATTCAAATCCTCCTTCCCTCCCTTGGTACATGATGGATGGTGACCCAAGGGAGAGGTGTGATTCCATTGTGTGCTCAAATATGCTTTTGTGTGCTCACATAATGTCTAAGGAGGTGTTGATGCTGTCCTTAGGTAGCTTTCACATAAGGAGTAACTGTCCTTTGCTTGTAATGGTCCCAGAAAGTGACCTTTTTCCATTTCTAGGAATGCATGCTTATCGGGCTCTAGCACGCGCAAAAGGCGCTCTCTTCGAAGGAAAAAGCATGAATTTGAACATTTATGTCTAGTTCAAATTTATTTTCTCCAAAACTTATATATTTTAAATACTTCTTGATTCCATAATGTATTCCTGTCCTATAAATCCTTGGGCTCAACATTAATTGATGTCGTCTTCTGCTGTACAATTTTCCAGTGTTAACAGCACTAATGATCCCTTATGAAGAACATCTGTCACATGGTAATCTTCTCCTTTGACATCTTCCATGCCAAAGATGCAAGTTGGAAGGCTGCTATCCTTCCCCTGTTGCTCCTGCCACAGCGCAAAATATGAAATGAGAGTGGGTACAAATGATGTTGAGAGAATGTCTCTCTCCTCCCCGAGCCTACCCAAGACTCTCAGTGCTATAAATTTTCCTCCCAAGGTCTCCACTCCTATGAAACTAATGAATGGTGCCTCAAAATGTGAAGCATCTCTTATTATCTGCTGATCTGGTGGTCTCCTTGGTGAAATGTCTCCATGCAATGAGACGTCATCATTAAGAGTAGACTGCATGCATGAATGGACAAACTTGTCCCTGCTCTCGCTGCGCAATCTAGTCTCCCTCTTAGGTGCATCAACCTCATGACATATATACGGATGTGTGCTCCTCGCCTCATGATGTTGATCATCCTCCCTATCTCCTCCTGGTATCTCCATGGTTCCACACCTTATCATCAATGGCACATGTAGAACATGAGTTGTGCCTTGATCTCCATATATGAGATCCTGGGGAATTTATTGCAATGATATAAGAATCCCTCTAGTTGGAGCAAGAGCTCCTCCTTCCTCTGCATGAGGTGCTATATCAACTCCAGATCTAACAATGTTTTTTCCCTTAGCTTCCTCAACATGAATTGGCAACCCTCTAATAATGTTGCTGCAAATATGGAATTCCTCCCAAGGTGGAAGTAATTCCTAATCATCAAAGGCTAAGGAGTATCCCCTTTGCACCATGATAGTGCCATCTCCTACTCCTACAACATCATACAGTAAATGAGAGAAAATATGCCCTTGCTCTCCAAAGATCCACCCAAGGAACAAAAGGTTCTGCTGCTACCTCATGCTCTCATCATACAAGATATGTGATGAAGACATATTGAAGGATATGAATGTTACATCAACACTATGCATCCATACTCTTTGATTCTCAATGATGCAAGCATCATTCCACATATCTCCCATCCTCATACTCTTAGAAAAAGTGTAAGCCAAGTGATGGCCAAACTCCTTCAATAGTAACCAGTGCAGCCAAGCCTCATGCTACCCGGTATCATAAATTTTTAAGTAGCTTACCAACTTCTTGCTCACTATCCACATCCACTCAATCAATTGTGGATGTCTCCTTCCACCCTTCATCTCGGTACTCCTCCCATGATGGATACCATCATCCCAAATCAGATTTCTGCATTTCATGGAATCCTGAAATGCAATCTTCCCAAGGATCAATTTGATCCTATAAGGACCCAAATAGGTGGTAGGAAAAAACCTCCCATCATGATGTGCATGGTTCAAGAAATGTCCAACACAGTCATGAGAGATGTTATCCATCCAAAGATGTCCTCCATCTTCTATCTGCTCCTGTGAAAAGGGAAGAACCTCCTCAAACTGTTGAATAATCTTGCACTCCATGATGTGTGGGAGTGCACCTCTACTAAAATCTCTCCTTGAGATCTCCTCCTCATGCATGGTCCTCCAAAACCAAAGAGGCCTTGGATCTGCTGCCGGTAGAAGTCTCTCTTTGAGTTGTGGAATGATCATTGAGAGAGTGTCATCTAGAGAGGAGAAAGGGTTTCTTATCTCCAGATGTCTGCTCCTTCTCACTACTTCCTTCATGGCTTCCTGAATGAAGCTGTCCTTTGAGTGCTCACATGAGGAATAGCTCCTCTTTTCTCCATCACTGCTTTTGTGCAGCGCAATGCTATTCTGCTGCTCTAGATCAACTACATGTGATGATGTAGACCCATCCAAAGTGTTTTATAAAATAACAAGAGATGGATTTCTAATCATACCTTGGTGAAATGTGGAAGCTCCTTACAGGGCTGCAAGAGTTTCCTCCTCATAAGTGTTGGCCTCCCAAACTATTGAAGATGAAGGCTATTCCTCCATGGTATCAATAGTGCTGGTACATGCCTCATTAACTCATGGTGAGGGCTCCTCCCTCCTTTTGCCAAATATTCTGATCATTCTTTGTGAAAACTCAGCAAGAGTTGAAACCCTTGCATGGATTAGATGGCTGATCCACCAAATATTTGCTTCACCTTCAAGGTGCAGCACTGCAACTTCTACAACCTCTCTGTCTACTGTAGGATGTAGCAGGAAGAAAGCCTATAGCTTCTTCACCCAAAATTCTGTTACACATGTGAGTGATCCATCAAATGTGGAAAATAGAAATTTATTTCCTCTCATCATCCCAGGGTTGTGGGGTCTTCTCTCTTCTTTCTGCTGAATAAATTGTGGTAAAGCCAAAGTATCTTGGAAGGCTCTATGTTTAGCTCGGTATTCAGCAAGGTACTCACTTATAACTTCCAATTCCAATTGTTCTTCATGCTTCTAGTCTTCCTCTTTGTGATAGTAGGAAGTGCATGGTCCTTCCTCTTCTCCTTCTTCAATCTTCTTGACCTCCTTGGAGAGGTTCTCTCTGGATCTGAAAATTGATGAGAGCAAGCTTATCTTCTTCATCATCTTGATCTTCTTTGGCTGAGACTCATAGGCTGAGCCAGAGATCATGCTTTGATACCACTGTAGTATCCCAAATTTGGAACAGCTACACTATTGGGAATATCTCAAGATATTACCAATGTGGAGATCAGCAATACATAAACATGAGCTGGAAATAACAGTGAATAACATCAACTTCAGAAAATGCAATAATATCTCATAACCATCTTATTAATAATATGGTAGCAGAAAGTGTACAATATCTTGAGGAAATGAACACTCAAGCTTAGGAAAATCCATCATCAAGGACACAAGTACAATAATCATGAAATGCACTGCTACATATGATAAGCCAAGCTATGACCACAAAATATAAGAAGTATAGATGCTGAAAACTGATTTTAATACATGGATATAGCAATGTATAGCTCAAACAAAGATGGGGGCGGGGGTGGGGCAAGATCTCAACCCCTAGAAACAAAATACATAATCCTTAGAAGGATTGGCTGAAATATACACAAAATGGCAATTCTGCAGAAATGTCGGAGTAGCAGTATAGCAGCTGCAGCTCAGAAAATAGAAATGGATGTAGATAGCTGATGATCTCCAAATTATGGCTGAATCTCATCCAAAGGTGAAAGGCTGATCCAATCCTTGAAGATCTCACCCTCCAAAATAGTGTAGCAAGTCCCCACTGCAATTGCACTCAGAAATAACGTAGTCTAGAGAAAGGGTTGCGTTGTTTGTGAAGGGAAGTGCTTGGCCTAATGCCAATGATCTACAATAAGCTTAGGAATATCCCTCACTAACCTCCCAGAGGAATAGAACCTCCCTCCTCTGAAAGATGAGCCAAGGAAATGGCGTTGTGGAGTCCCCCATTGCAACACCCTATAACACAAAGTTATCCTGCTTTAGTAATAATGTTATGTTTGAAGGAGGTGGCTTTGGCCTTGAGCCAAGGAATGTGGAGAATGAAGAGAAATCCCTCAAGAGGCCTCTCAATAAGGAGAAGGAATCCTAAATAGGAATTCCCCGGAAAATTTTCTAAATAGCAAAAGAATGCACAAAGTCTGAATAGACAATGAAATAAATAATCGAATTCATGAATGAAAATGGCTGGCTTTCCCTCCTTTAAACAAGTGAAATATCTTTCTCCACTCATTAGGGTTTCCTCCACCAAATATCCTCTTCCTTATTCACACTGCGTTGTCATCTAAAGTGATCCACTCCTCCTATGGCAGCGATATTGACTTGGTCAAACCTGACCTTGTCTTCATGCAATTGTCCCCTTTCACACATAAGGGTGTGAAATTCAGTTCTTGTGTCTATCCCTTTTCACAAGTGAGGGATTTTATTTAGGTTTTCAATAAGCATGGGCCTCCTTACCCATTTATTTAGCTGCTAGGTGAGAGAAGAAAAACTTTAATATTCCATTTAGCTATGTGCTAAAATGGGAATATTACATTTATTTTGGTTGGTTTTCAATTCCACTACTCATTTGGAGACTTAAAAGATAACTACCCTTTGCATTTTCTAGATCCTCTCTTTAACCTTCTTATGAACTTATATTTCTCCTCATTAGATGCACCACTAAATTTTTACAATTGATCCTTCTCCCTCCTATCTACTTTGAAAGTAGCCTCCCTTCAAGTATATTTACGTTTGGAATTTCATATTTCATAGTTTATTATTTTTGTGTATAATTGATCCAATTTTAATGTATTGATATCTTTCATATCTTCTATACATGATACATTAGCATTAAATCTAACTTAGAGCGATCTTAGTACCTTTTAATCTATGATGGAATCCTCCACATTTTCTTTGATTACTCTCATGGTATTTACCATCTCATCTACTCTAAAGAAAAACATGGATACATCCTCATCCTCTTTCATATTTAGTGCTTCAAATTTCTTTCTAAATCCTTGGAGTTTTTCTTTCTTCAGCTTAATATCGCCTTCATAGTCAATGATCATCTTATTCCATATGCTTTAAATTCCTTGCAATGCATAGCCATGATCAAATCATATTCGAGTAATCCACTAAGGATCAAATTGATAGCTTTACCATTCTTAATGAATATTTTTGTATCATTTTTACTCATTAATGCAGGTGGATTTTCATACAATTTTTTTTGTTAGGTCCCTATAATACTAGTGTAGACCCTTATTGTTATTGTTAGTGTAACCCCCTTATTGTTCTTATTGTGCCCATGCAGTCCCCATATTGTTATTATTTTTCCCCATAGAAGCCCACTGTTTTTATTTTTGTGCCCTTACATTATTATTGTTATATAGGCTTTGATTATATTATGACTCCTTAGACTCCTATATATAGAAAGTAGGTTTTTTCATTTGAATCATCCAAGAAATTTTCACTTATGTAATGTAAAGGAGGTTTTCCCCTCAAAGTGGATAAATTTTAAGTCACTGATCTATATTTTCTTCTATTTTGTGAGCTTTTTGCATAACATTTGGAATGAGAACTTGGGATTCTACGGTTTTTCTTGTTCAAAACATGTCATCTTGGAATTTTCGCTATAACCTTTTTTTGTACAATGCTTTAGATGTTGAAATTTTACCACGTCGAGATGAGATCTTAATGAACTTCATGAAAAAATTTAAGACCCTGGTTCACAATATTTTCAGAGATATTATCTATGGAAATTATATTTTTTGCAGGCGCCATAATATCATCCCAAATAGGAGTCTGAAGGAAAATAATCATAACTTTCGTTTCAGGAATCAAATTGGAATTCTAATAAAAAATGGTTGAAAACACATAGACTTTAGTTTATTTTTTATTAATTTCAGAACTGAAGGTCGAAACAGTGTCACGTGGAATGTCATACAAGTTTTATGTACTGAACCTATCCATAATTAGGCCTTTGTGGGGAATCAGGCATAACCTTGTCTTGAAGAATAAAAATTAGATCTGACCTGTGGAATTGGAGAGAAGACTAATATTGATACAATAGAACCTAATTTTAGAGCTTGGAGATCCAAAATTACAGAGTTACGACTGTTTCAAGATCAAGCTCCTAAAAGCAAGAAAAATGTGCGTATTTTTTAAACCAATTTTCATAAATGTTGTTTGAAAAAATATATTGAAGTGATTCCACGGGCATATTTAAGCATAGATATATTTATTGGTTTCTAAAATGCCCCGAAAAATAATCACACACCCATGAAGCCCTAAGAAAACTCTACTTGAAGCATGAAGAGGAAGAGTTGGAGCATGTTATATCAAAATTATGGGACCAAGTGCAAGAAATTTTGATTTCACAAAGAGCAACCAATGATGGCATAGATGGTTTAAAAGTAGATATGGAATATTTGAAAAATGGTTTAAAATAATATTTGACAATTTTTTTACAAGAACTTCTTCCTAATGGTGAAAAGATATTAGATGAAACTCATGATGAGAACAAAAAAAATGTTAATCATTATTCCATAGCCTCTAGCATTGGATTGAAGACCCACCATATTCCAAATATAAATATGAGGAAATTTGATGGCAAGGATCCTATAGCATGGATACTACAAATGGTGCAATACTTTGAGCGCCATAATGTGCAACACACACAAAAGCTATGCAATACAACTTTATATTTAGAAAAAAATCAGTTTTTATGGTATCGATGGCTTCTTTCTCATAAACAACTGGTCACTTGGTCAATTTTTATGGAGAAAATGATATCACTTTATGAGTATACAAAGAGAAACACATTCTTTAGCCAACTGATAAAACTCAAACAAAAGGGTTCAATGATGGAGCACATTGAGGACTTCCAAAAATTGAATATAAGGGTAAAAGATATTTGAGAGGAACATAGGTTTGATTTCTTCATTGGGACTTTAATGGATAACATCCAACATGAGGTTTGCCTCTGGGAACCCAATACATTGGAGAAGGTTTCAGGTTGGCAAGAAAATTTGAAATCAAAACTATGGTGACAAGGAAGCCTACCACTCACAACTATTAAGATGGATGCATTGCTACTCCCAACCTTCCACAACCTACAAGGTTGACACCAGAATATTTGGAAGAAAAATGAGAAAAAATTCTTTGTTATAGCTATGATAGAAAATGCACTAAAGGTCATAAGTGTGATGAGAAGAAATTATTTTACATAGATTGTGATGAGGAATAAAAGGATCAAGAAAATTCAAAAGAAGAGAATATAGACCAGGAACTGGCCTTAGAGAAAGAAGATATGAATCCCAACATATGTTGTAATGCACTGGAAAGAATTACCACTCCTCAAACTCTCAATATATAAGTACATATCAAGAAGAAAAAGGTAATAGTGAATATTGATTCAGGTAGTACCCATAATTTTATTTATTGTAAGATAGCCAAGGAATTGAATTTCTTCCTATATCTAGCACCATAGTGTCAAGTGATGGTTCCAAATGGAAGAACTATAAATTTCTCTAGAAATTTCCATAATATCAAGATAAACATGGTGTAGTAGGTATTGAATATCCCAATTATTTCCATTCCAATGGGTGGTGCTGATATGGTACTAGGAGTTCAGTGGTTACAATCTCTAGGTTCGAAAACTTTTATTTTTCCAATAAATTTCCTTGAATTTTTCTTGGGAAGGAAAGGAATTTGAAATAAGGGGTATTACAAGGCAACCAAGAAAGATAATCCACTCTAATGGCGTGAAAAATATTCTAAATAAATAACAACTAGGTGTAATTGCACAATTATGCTCACTAGAGTTTCAAACAATGAAATTATATATTTCTCGAGATCTCCAAAAAGTATTCGATAATCATTCGAAGGTATTTGAGAATCATAAACTCCTCCCACCTATTCGTGATCATGATCATGCTATTCATTTGATTCCAAGAATTTTTCCTCCAAACATAAGGCCTTAGAGATATCCCTATGCCCAAAAGAGCGAAATTGAACGTATGATTGCAGAAATGCTAGAGGATGATATAATTCAACCTAGTCAAAGTTATTTCTCTGCTCTAGTAGTATTAGTGCACAAGAAGGATGGATCATGGCACATGTGTCTAGATTATAGGGACATCAACAAGCTCACTATTAAAGATAACTTTCTCGTTCCTGACATTGATGAATTATTCGATGAATTACATGGAGAAATTTCCTTCACCAAGTTGGATCTCCATTCAGGATGTCATCAAATTAGAATGAAGACTGAAGACATTCAGTAAAAAATATTTAGAACTCATGAGGGTCATTATGAATTTTTGGTAATGCCTTTTGGCCTTACGAATGCACCTTCTATATTTAAAGTGTTGATGAATTCAATTTTCAAACCCTTCCTCAGAAAAATATTATTACTAATTTTTTATGATATACTAATATACAAGAAATCTTGGAACGATCATGCTCAACAGGTTGACAGGGTGCTCAAATTATTGGAGGAGAAACAATTATATGAAAAAGCATCCAAATGTTTCTTTGGAGTAGAGGAGGTTGAATATCTAGGCCATATTGTATCTCATGAGGGTGTTAAGGTAGACCCTATAAAATTAAACCCATTAAGGAATGGAAAATCCCCACAACCATAAAGCATCTGCGAGGATTTATCGGTTTAATGGGGTATTATCGCAATTTTGTTAAGAATTATGGGATAATAGTAGCACCTCTAACAACATTACTGAATAAAGATGCATTTTCTTGAACTACAGAAGCAACTAAGGCCTTTGAACATATTAAAGAAGAAATGTGCAAAGAACGAGTCTTAGCTACGCCAAACTTCGCAAAAACATTTATTGTGGAATGTGATCCCTAAGGAAATATAATTGATGTTGTTTTAATGGAAGAAGGAAGACCTCTTTCTTTTGAAAGATGCCCAATCGAACGAAATTATTTACAAAAACCTATTTATGAGAAGGAAATGTTGGAAATACTACATGCACTAAAGAAATGGTGACCTTAACTAATGGGAATACACTTCAAGGTAAAAAAATATCATGATAGTCTTAAATAATTTTTGGAAAAAATACTATATTCACTGAGAGAAACAAAAATGGGTCACAGGGATGTTGGGTTATGACTTTGAAATCATCTACAAAAAAGGGGAGCTAAATGTGGTTGCTGGTGCACTCCCAAGAAAGGATGAGGATGTTGAAGCATTTCTTTGTTCCATTTATATTATCCAACTAGATTGGATAAATGATGCAAGGGACTATAGAAATTATACAACATACATGTATATATTGGATTCACCTGATCTAACAATGTACTAAATTTAAATACTGAATCGCTTCTACAAATCTTTTGCGAAATTAAAAACACAATCGCTAATCACATGAATGAAAGATCAATCACACATAACACAGATAATTTCCCGGGGAAATTTTACTACTCAAAACCCCTCTATCATATATTTTATATTCCACAAGGAATCATGAAACATTTACATAAAATTCTTCTCACTTGAATCCTCCTGTATTCAGCTAATTGTAACACACTGATCCAGACAAAATTGGGCCAATACATAGCCAATTCTCAGTCTGTCTTCAGTCTGCCTTGCTCACGCAATTCTTGGTGAATACAATCCATAATCACAAGGAATTTCATCCTTCCTCAACTGCGCTAAGTATATTGGGCATCCTATGGTGTTTTAACTACACCTAGGTAGCCTGCTAATATCACAACTGATAGTTACACTTCCCTTTCACCTAGATCTCAATTGGGTCCGCACTGGAATTGACATGCATGTAGCTAATAATAGTAAACCCTCAGTTGCATATGAGGTCACTGATTGTGAATTAATTAATATTTAATTCACTTGATCTCACTAGTGTATCTAACAGTTACAACTAGCACAACTTATTTTAAGTCACTTAACTAAGTTAAACTGATTACAACCTGCATTAATTAATGCACCACTACACTTTGAACCTGTTACAACTAGAATTACTCTAAATGCCTCACCAACTAAATCTAACTCAAAATCCACTAGCTAACTAATTTTATCACACTCAGTTAACTATTACAAGTTATCATTAAGAATAGATTACAATTTAATTTCCATCTTAATTAAGGGGTAACCAAAATAGACAAGCAACAAAATATCCTTGTGGGCCCCACCCTAGTGTAGGTGCTTAATGCACTTGACGTGGGTGATAAATTTTGTTTCCAGATGCCAATTTCACTATTTCTTATTGCAAACATCAACACTCCCTCTCAACAAGAAAGGAATTTCCTTGCATGCGACATGAAACTCCAGGCATGCGACATGCAACCCTTGCATGAAACACTTCTCTAGTGTTTCTCGCACATGCAACACTTTTGAAGCTGAATAGACTCCAAAAAAATGAGTCAGTATAATGCATCTATCACCAAATTCTTTTGACTCCTGCAAGCTACTGCACATGTCTACTAGATCCTCTGCACTACTGACATTTGCATCGATGCGCTCTACACTTTCTACCAACTCTGATATCTGCTCCAATATCTGACACTGTCACTTTTATTTCATGTCCTCCTAACATATGAATGCATCAATCTAACTGATCCTACTACTGCTGCTCTGTGGGCTCCTTGTAGCCAGGTTCAATCCATGAGACCCACCATCTCTACGATCCTGCCCAAATTTCTTCTTTGGATTATTTATGCATGTCGCCCCACCTCACACCTGGTGGTATAGATGCACTCCCTCTACCCATCTGGCTCAAAATTTATTTTCATGAGTGGTTTCTCCCACTCCATGATCCTCCGCATGTGCATGTGGCTTCTCCACATCTTGAGGTTCATTCTTACCTACATGCAAATACAGCTCCCTCTCAAGGGTCAATTGCATGGCTTTATCACACTTCCCAATGGTAGGAAGCTCTATAGAAATCACATATACATCAATTCTATAGATATTCTTAACTCGAATCCCGATATTCTTGGATTGTCCTATTTCTTTGTGTCACAAGAAAACTTTACCTTGTTTGAAAAAAACATCATATCCTCTATCGTCTAGCATTTCAACTGAGACTAAATTTTTCTTCAAACCTAGTACATGCATTACATTTTTTAATTGAAAGAGTTTAACTAACTACCTATAGAAGGTAATGGTACCAATCCTGGGAGCATTGTACCACCCTTCATCACCCATTTCAATATGCATTTGGAGATCCTTCTCCTCCAATTCACTGAAAAGTTCCTTGTCTCCCGTCATGTGAAAGGAACCACCACTATCCAAGTACCACCCCAATCTTAATGCACTTGACACCATGCATGTGATTAATGAGAAGTCAAGCTCAAATTGTGAGGCCAAAGCCTCACCAGCTTCAAATCCTCCAACCCTCTTTTTCTTCTTCTTTTGTGGACAATTTGTGGCAAAATTTCCATTCTCGTGACAGTGAAAACACTTCACCCTAGACGTGTCGTGCTCCTTGTCATCTTCACCAACCTCATATTTGGAATTTAATTTCTTCCCCTTCCCTTTCTTTGCATTGGTAGCCAAAGCACAATATTCCTCATCTTCATTCTTATATGAATATCCATCTCTATTATTCCATATAAACTCCTCCTGCACCAAATATGACCACAATCGTTCCCAATCTGGCAGCTTTTCCCTTCCATTGATAGAGCTTTGATAATTATGCCAACTCTTGGGATTTCCTAGGAGAGCTAGGCTCACCAAATCATCATCAACAATAGTTATTTCTACACTCCCAATTTCATCCCTACATTAGACAAACTTTTTTAAGTATACTGGAATAGTGTCGTTCTTTTTCCTCTTGATCTTCCTTAGGTTATATTTGAGTGCCAATTTCCTATGGCCACTGCTTCTTTGGAATAGATCTATAAAATCCTTCCACATTGCATATGGTGTGGCTTACCCATGGAGGCTTGAGACAATGTGGTCTCGTACTCCCTCCAATAGTATCCTCCTCGCCTTTGCCACTTTCTTTTTCCATGCATCAAGATTTGTAGCATTAGGCTTAGGAACATCTTTGTCAATGAATTCATTCAATCCATTTTCTTCGATTAATGCCTCCATCCTATCTTTCCAGGAAATATAGTTAGAGCTTCCCTGCAATGCATACTCCAATATCAAGCCATCGAAATCCATTTCTATCTTTAATCAGCTGTAGCACCAAGAAAGTCTTTCTAAAAATTCGAATTCTATGTAGTGACAAACTCAGCTCCTGCTTCACTTTTGAAATTTCTTGTTCTCTAATACCATGTAGAAAATTTATAACACAACTCTGATACCATGTATAACTTATACAAAATGCATGTATATCTTGGACTCACCCGATCTAACAATGTACTAAAGTTAAATACTGAATCGCTTCTAAAAATCCTTTGCGGAATTAAAAACACAATCACTAATCACATGAAGAAAAGATCAATCACACACAACACAGATAATTTCCTGGGGAAATATTTCTTCTCAAAACCCCTCTATCATATATTTTATATTCCACAAGGAATCATAAAACAATTACACATAATTCTTCTCACAAGAATCCTCATGTATTCAACTAATTTTCTCACACTGATCCAGACGAAATTGGGCCAATACTCAGCCAATTCTCAACCTCTCTTTATCCTGCCTTGCTCACGCAATTCCTGATGAATGCAATCCCTAATCACAAGGAATTATAGCCTTCCTCAACTGCACTAAGTATCATGGGCATCTTGTGGTGTTTCAACTACACCTGGGTAGTCTGCTAATATCACAACTAATAGTTACACTTCCCTTTCACTGATCGGTTCCTATATTACTAGTATAGTCCCTTATTGTTGTTAGTATAATCCCCTTATTGTTATTTTTGTACACCTATAACCCCCATATTGTTATTATTATTCTCTTACAGTATTATTGTTAGGTCGGCTAGGATTATATTGTGGCCCCACTAGGATTACATTGTGGCCCCATGGACTACTATATGTAGAAAGGAGGTTTTTTTCATTTGTATCATCCAAGAATTATTCATTTATGTAATGTATTGGAGGTTTCCCCCTCGAAGTGGATGATTTATAAGGAATTGATCTCTCTTTTCTTCTATTTTTGGATTTGGTTTCACAACATTTGGTATCAGAGCTTTGGATTCTAGGGTTTCTCTGCTCCAAATAGGTCATCGTGGAATTTTCACTATAATGTTTTTTCTACTAAGGTTCAGAAGCTAAAATTTTTAGAGAGCGAAGCTGAATGCTTGAGGAACAGTTTTGCAACATTTCAAAACTTGGCTCACAATATTTTCAGAAATATGATCTGTCAAAGTTAGGGATTTTTGTAGGCTCCTGAATTTAACCTAAAAAGGTCATCGCGGAATTTTCGATATAAATATTGTTCTACAAGGTTTCAAAAGCTGAAATTTTCACATAGCGAAACCAAAATCTCGAGGAATGTTGTGGAAAAATATTATATATTGATTCACATTATTTTGGGAGGTTGGATCTGTGGAATTTAAGGCTTTTTCAGGCTCCTGAATTTCATCTCAAAGAGGTGATCGTGGGAAAACCTTCATAACTCTCTCTTTGAGCATTAGATTGGAATTCGGTTGAGAGTGGCCGCAAGTACATGGACTGAAGTTTCTGGTCTATCAATTTTAGAGTGTAAGGAGAAAACAGTGACATGTGGCAATTCGTACAAGTTCGCTCTACTAAACTTGTCCATAATTAGGTCATTGTGGGATATTGGACATAAATTTGCCTTGAAGAATCCAAATCAGGTTAAACCGATGGCATTCGAAAGAGGATTCATAGGGCTACCTTAGGACAAAATTTTAGATATTGAAGATCTGAAATCACAGAGATAATTTAGATTCAATATCGAGCTCCTCAAAAGCAAGAAAAAGGTGTGTATTTTTTTCTTTCTGAATTGCATATGTCTTGTGAAAAAAATTAGTTTGAAATGATTCCAAGGGCCTATTTAGAATATAATTCAGTATTGGCTTCTAAAATGCCTCCTAAAAATAATTCAACACCCATTAAGTCCTCAGAATACTCTACTATGAAGAATTGCAACATGATCTATCAAAATTACAAGCGCAAGTGCACCAAATTTCGCTCTCGCAAAGAGCAACAAAAAATGAAATGGAAGTTTTGAAAAAAAATGTGGAAGCGAAGATGGATGGTTTGAAGAAATTCGTGGAAGCTAAGATGGATGGCGTGGAAGCTGAGATGGAGGACATGGAAGAAAAAATGAAAGAAAACATGGAAAACATGAAGAATTATCTAAAATCAGACATGGAAGGTTTGACAAAGTTGATACAAAAAATTATTCTTAATGGCGAAAAGATAGTAGAAGAAACTCATTATGAGAACAAAATAGATGTTAATCGTGATTTCATAAACTCTAATGTTGGATGAAAGAACCACCATAATCCAAAGATAGATATGAAGAAGTTTTATGGGAAGGATCCCGTAACATGGATACTACAGATGGAGCAATATTTTGATCTCAATAATGTGAAAAACACACAAAAGGTACGCATTGCAACTTTACATTTAGAAAATAATATATTTATATGGTATCGATGGCTTTGATCCCATAAAAAAATTGTCGCTTGGTCAATTTTTATGGAGGAAATGATAGCACATTATGAGGATACAAAGAGAAATACATTCTTTAGCCAATTGATAAATCTCAAACAAAAGAGTTCAGTGGTGGAGCACATTGAGGACTTCAAAAAATTAAATATAAGGGTAACTGATATTCCAGAGGAACACGGGATTGATGTATTCATAGGAAATTCAAAGGATAACATCCAACATAAATTTCGCGTTTGGGAACCTGATTCATTGGATAAGGCATTCAAGTTGGCAAGAAAAATTGAATGTAAAATTATGGTGACAAGGAAGCCTACCACTCACATCTATAAAGATGGAAGTGTTGCTACTCCTAGACTTCCACAACCTACAAGGTTGACACCACAACAATTGGAAGAAAAAAGAGAAAAGGGGCTTTTCTATAGTTGTGATAGAAAATACACTAAAGGTCATAAGTGTGCTGAGAAGAAATTATTTTACATAGATTGTGAAGAGGAGGAAGAAAATGAACAAGAAACTTCAAAAGAAGAGGATATACACCAATAAGAAACCCTAGAAGAAGAAGAAATGAGTCTGACCATATCATGTAATGCATTGGCAAGAATTACCACTCCTCAAACTCTCAAGATAGAAGGACATATCAAGAAGAAAAAGGTAATAGTGCTGACTGATTCGGGTAGTACCCATAATTTTATTTATTGTAAGGTAGCTAAGGAATTGAATTGTTTCCTATACCCTGCACCAGAATGTCAAGTGATGGTTGCAAATGGAGGAACTATAAATTGCTCAGGAAAATGACATAATATCAAGATAGCCATGGGGTAATATGTATTAAATAGTCCAATGTTGTCCATCCCAATGGGGGGTGATGATGTGGTACTAGGAGTACAATGGTTACAATCTTTGGGGATAGTAGCTTTTATTTTTTCTTGAAATTTTTTTCAGAAAGAAAGGAAATTGAATTACGGGGCATTGCAGGGAATCCAAGAAAGATAATAAGCTCTAATTTCATGACAAAGCTTCTGAAGAAAGAACAACAAGGCGTAATTTCACAATTATGCTCACTAGAAGGTCCAACATCAAAATCATCTATTTCTCTAGATCTCCAAAAAGTCTTGGAAAATAATTCCAAGTAGTTTGATACTCCCAAATGACTCCCACCTATTCATGATCATGATCATGCTATTCATTTGATTCTAGGAAGTGTTCCCCCAAACATCAGGCCTTACAAATATCCTTATGTCCAAAAAAGCGAAATTGAACGTATGATTGCAGAAATGTTAGAGGCTGGTATAATTCAACCTAGTCAAAGTTCTTTCTCTACCCCAATAGTATTGGTGCACAATAAAGATGGATCATGGCGCATGTTTCTGGATTATAGGGAGCTCAATAAGCTCACTATTAAAGATAAATTTCCCAGTCCTGTGATTGATGAATTATTGGATGAATTACATGGAGAAATTTATTTTACCAAGTTGGATCTTCGTTCAGGATATCATCAAATTAGAATGAAGATTGAAGATATTCTGAAAATAGCATTTTGAACTCATGAGGGTCATTATGAATTTTTGGTCATGCCTTTTTGCCTTACCAATGCACCTTCTACATTTCAAGGGTTGATGAATTCCATTTTCAAACCCTTCCTTGGTAAATTTGTGCTAGTATTTTTTGATGATATACTAATCTACAATAGGTCTTGGAAGGATCAAGTTGAACATGTTGATAGAGTGCTCAAACTATTAGAGGAGAAACAATTATATGCAAAAACATCCAAATGTTACTTTGGAGTACAAGAGGTGGAATATCTAGGTCATATTGTATCTCATGAGGGTGTTAAGGTAGACCCTAACAAAATTAAAGCCATTAAGGAATGGAAAGTCCCCACAACCATAAAGCAGTTGCGCAGATTTCTCAGGTTAATAGGATATTATCACAAGTTTGTTAAGAATTATGGGAGAACAGGAGCACCTCTAACAACATTATTGAATAAAGATGAATTTTCATGGACTCCTGAAGCAACTAAGGCCTTTGAACATCTTAAAGAGGAAATGTGCCTAGCACCAGTCTTAGCTACGCTAGACTTCACAAAAACCTTTATTGTGGAATGTGATGCCTCGGGAAATGGAATTGGTGTTGTTTTAATGCAAGAAGGAAGACCCATTGCTTTTGAAAGTCATTCAATAAAATAAAAGTATTTACGAAAGGCTATTTATGAGAAGGAAATGTTGGAAATGCTACATGCACTATAGAAATGGAGACCTTGCCTAATGGGAAGACACTTCAAGGTAAAAACTAATCATGATAGTATTAAACACCTTTTGGAACAAAGACTATATTCAGAAGAGCAGCAAAAATGGGTCACAAAGATGTTGGGTTATGACTTTGAAATCATCTACAAAAATGGAAGCTAAATGTTGTTGCAGATGCACTCTCAAGAAAGGATTAAGAGGTGGAAGCAATGCTTTGTGCCATTTCTATTATCCGACCAGATTGGATAACCAAAGAAAGGGATGAATGGAAGAAGGACGAAGAAGTGTGGACACTCATTCAAAAGTTGTAGCAAGATCCTAGTAAATCTAATACATTTAGTTGGAAAAATGATTCCTTAGAGTACAATGATCACTTATATATTTGCAAGAATTCCCAACTACAACAAAAAGTCTTTTTTGGAATTTCACACTTCTCCTTTAGCAGGACAGTCGAGATTTTTAAAAACTTACCACAGGGTGAAGAAAGAATTTTTTTGGGATGGCCTTAAATCTGATATTCAAAAGTTTGTGTGGAATGTTTGGTTTGCCAATAAAATAAAGTTGGGACAATTAAGACCTTGGGTCTTCTACAACCTTTATCCATTCCAAGTAAATGTTGGGAGGATTTTATCCCAGGTTAACCTAAGTCTGAAGGAAGGAGTGTCATAATGGTGGTAGTTCATAGACTTACCAAGTATGCACACTTTTGTGCATTATCTCATCCATTTAAAGCAAGTACAGTTGCTACTACATTTATGGAAAATTTTCAAAAGCTATATGGAAACCCGAAGATTATTGCAAGTGACAGAGATCCCATTTTTACAAGAAATTTTTGGACGGAATTATTTTCTTGTTTGGGTAATCAACTAGTTCATAGCTCATCTTATCATCCTCAATTCGATGGTCAAACATAGATAGTGAATATTGTTCGGAAGGATATCTTTGTTGTTTTGTATCTGATAAGCAAGCACAATGGGTCAAGTGGTTACCTCTCGCTGAATGGTGGTATAACACTTCCTTCCATACTATAGCAAAAATGACCCCATTTATGGCACTTTATGGATATCATCCACCGTCCATCACATATTCTTTAAGGGAAAATTCTAGGGTTCAAGCAGTGGAGGATCACATCGAGCATCAACAAGAAGTTCTCCAACTCTTAAAGGATAACTTAAATTTGGCACAAAATCAAATGAAAGAAAAGGCATATCAACATCGTTGTGAGAGAATTTTTGATGTGGGAGACTAGCCATTTTTACGGCTACAATCGTACAAACACATGTCCCTCAAGCAAGCTAAGAATGATAATAAATTATTGGCAAAGTACTATGGTCCTTAAAAGGTCTTGAAAAATATTGGTACTATGGCATACAAATTGGAGCTTCCTTCTTCTTCACGAGTGCATTTAGCTTTCCATGTTTCATGCTTAAAAAATGTTTTAGGGGAAAAAATTCTAGTTCAAAAAATATTGCCAAAATTTGATGAGGAAGGAAAAACCATATCGGAACCTGAAGCAGTCACGGAAATGAGAACTAGACAGCTATGAAATAGATCAATTTCAGAATATCTCATCAAATGGAAGATCTTACCCATTGAAGATTCTACATGGGAGGATGATAATTTTGTACAAAAGCACCCAGAGCTACTCAAGCATTGAGGACAACACTTTTTTGAAGAAGAGCATGTTAGGTCCCTATATTACTAGTATAGTCCCTTATTGTTGTTAGTGTAACCCGCTTATTGTTATTTTTGTACCCCTGCAACCCCCATATTGTTATTATTGTGCCCTTACATTGTTATTGTTAGGTCGGCTATGATTATATTGTGGCCCCACTAGGATTACATTGTGGCCCCATGGACTCCTATATATAGAAAGGAGGTTTTTTCATTTGCATCATCCAAGAATTATTCATTTATGTAAAGTATTGGAGGTTGCCCCCTCGAAGTGGCTGATTTATAAGGCATTGATCTCTCTTTTCTTCTATTTTTGGAGTTGGTTTCATAACATTCACCTAGATCTCAACTGGGTCTCCACTAGAACTAAAATGAATGCAACTAATAATAGTAAATCCTAAGTTTCATGTGAGATCACTTGTTGTGAATTAATTAATATTTAATTCACTTGATCTCTCACTAGTGTATCTAATAGTTAAAACTAGCACAACTAATTTTAACTCAGTTAACTTAGTTAAACTGATTACAACTAGCATTAACTAATGCACCACTGCACTTCGAACTCTGTTACAAATAGAATTACTCTGCATGCCTCACCAACTATCTCTAACTCAAAATCCACTAGCTAACTAAATTTATCACACTCAGTTAAATATTACAAGCTATCATTGAGAATAGATTACATTTTAATGTCCATCTTAATTAAGGGATAACCAAAATATACATGCAACAAAATATCCTTGTGGGCCCCACCGTAATGTAGGTGCTTAATGCACTAGGCGTGGGTACTGAATGTTGTTTTCAGATCCCAATTTCATTGTTTCTTGGTGCAAACTTCAACGAATGTAAGAATGACGAAGAAGTGTGGAAACTCATTCAAAAGTTGCAACAATATCCTAGTACATATGATACATTTAGCTGGAAAAATGATTCATTATGGTACAAATATCTCCTATATACTTGTAAGAATTCCCAACTAAAAAAAAATATTATGTTGATATTGCACACCTCTCCTTAAGAGGACAATCGGGATTTTTAAAAAATTACCACAGGATCAAGAAGGAATTTTTCGTGATGACCTTAAATATGATATTTAAAAGTTTGTGGAAAAATGTTCGGTCTGCCGAAAAAATAAAGTTGAGACATTTAAGACCCCGGGCTGCTAAAAAATTTATCCATTCCAAGTCAAAATTGGGACAATGGATTTTATCACATGTTTACCCAAGTCTGAAGGAAAGAGTGTCATCATGGTGGTAGTTGATAGAATTACCAAGTTTTCACACTTTCGCATCCATTTAAAGCCAGTACAATTGCTACTACATTTATGGAAACAATTAAAAATCTACATGTAAACCAAAATATTATCGTGAGAAATAGAGATCCCATTTTCACTGGAATTTTGTGGACATATATACTTTCTTGTTTGGGTACTCAACTAGATCATAGTTCATCTTATCATCCTCAATCTTATGGGAAAACTGATATAGTGAAAAAACGTTTGGAAGGATATATTTGTTTCTTTGTGTCTAATAAAAAAACACAATGGCTTAATTGGTTACCTCTGTCTAAATGGTGGTATATCACTTCCTTCCATACTGCCCCCATTTATGGCACTTTATGGATATTAACCACCGTCCATCACATCACCCTTCGGAGAAAATTATAAGGTTCCAGCAGTGAAAAATCAGATCGAGCATCAACAACAAGTTCTCCAACTCTTAAAGGGTAACCTCAATTTGGCGCAATATCGAATGAAACAACAGATAGATCAGCATCGCAAAAAAATAAGTTTTGATGTAATCAATGGGGTTTTTTTATGTCTACAACCATACAAACAAATGTCCCTAAAGCAAGCTGAGAATCATAATAAATTATCACCAAAGTACTATGGTCCTTACAAGGTGCTACAAAAGATTGGTACTATGGGATACAAATTAGAGCTTCCAGCATCTTCCCGAGTGCACCCATTTTTCCATGTTTCATGTTTAAAGAAGGTTATAAGTTACAAGCTCCGAGTTCAAACAATATTTCTAGAAATTGAAGAGGAAGGAACAATCATATTGGAACCAGAAAAAATCATGGAAACAAGAACTCGATAGCTACAAAATTGATCAATTTTAGAGTATCTCATCAAGTGGAAAAATTTACCCACTTAAGATTCCACATGGGAGGATGGGAATTTTATAAAGAAGCATCCATAACTACTTAAGCGTTGAGGAAAACACTTTTTTGAAGGAAAGAGGCATGTTAGGTCCATATAATACTAGTGTATCCCCTTATTTTTAATGTTAGTGTAGCCCCCTTATTGTTATTGTTGTGTCCATGTAGTCCTCATATTGTTATTATTGTGCCCCATAGAAGCCCATTTTTTTTATTTTTGTGCCCTTACTTTAATATTTTTATATAGGATATGATTATATTGTGACCCCTTAGAATCCTATATATGGAAAGTAGATTCTGTCATTTGAATCATCTAAGAATTTTTCACTTATGTAATATAAAGTAGGTTTCCCCCTCAAAGTGGATAATATTTAAGTCATTGATCTATCATTTCTTCTATTTTGTGAGTTGGTTGCATAACCTTTGTATTGTGTCTCAGAAATTTGTGTTGGCAATATGATGCAGAGTGTTGTCCTTGATGGCAACCCACTTGATGAAGATGATGGCAACCTACTTGATGAAGTTGTCCTTGATGGAATGTGTCTTGATGAACTTGTTAAATGATGTAAATCTGATGTATCTACAATGACTACAGAAGTTAATGATGGAAGGAATGTCAGTATGTGCCAGAACATGATGAAAAGAGTATGTCTCAAGGCATACGCGGATTTGTCTAGACGAAGTAGCGTATGCACACGGGAAATAACGTGCCAAGTCGCGTATGGGAAAAAGTGCTCTAAATTTGTAAAACCAGGGGTAACTACCATGGTATTGACCCATTGTATTGAATGATGGTTCACCTATGTGATCCTGTCCAGGAATACCATTGGAAGTTATGTGGTTTTGACTCATGGTATTGATGAAGGGTAACCCTATATAAGGAGAAGAAAATCATTGTGCAAAAGAGTGTGCAAGTGGTCTGGGTTTTATTGAATACTTAACTCTGAAGTATATCTGCATGGTTGAACTCTGTTCTTAATTGATAGATCTGAAGTCTATGTTGCACCTATGTTCATAAATAAGGTTCAAGATATCTAGATCTATAAATGAGAATCTCAAGGATAATCTGAAAAGAAGTAAAGAAGACTTGGCGCAAATCTGTTGAAGAAATATGGGTAAGTTCATAGATCTGATCTGTTTTGTAAAACCTATCTTTCTCAAATATATACGCAGTTTTAGTGAATGAAAAGTGCGTGTATACGCGAATCTGCTTAATGAAAAGCGCGTATGGGCAGTCAGGGTTTCTCTGAAAAGTGTACAAATGTATACGCGGTTTCTCTTCATTGAAAGCGCGTACATACGCGGATCCTCTTAATGAAAAGCGCGTATGGTATCTGAACCAATGGTTGCTTAAAGGGTGAATGTGTTTCTGCATATCTATTCTGAAGTCTGGGTTGTCTCTGATGACTGGCTACAGTGGTCTCACTGTTCTGTATGAAGCATTGGGCAAGAATGTTTGTTGAGAAGTAAAGGGTTGTGTTGAAGCCGTTTTGATCCAGTTTGAAAATTGATGAAACGTGTTCTGCAGTGAATTTGAGGGTTAAAGCCTTCAGTCTGATAGAAGAAGATTTCTGCCAGTAGAGGCTGGTGTGAATATCAGGGGGTAGTGGCTCCCTTCCAGGAGAGGCTGGTAAATGAGTGCAGGGGGTTTCTGCTCCCTCCAGGAGAGGCTGGTAAACGAGAGAAGGTTGTATCTTTCTACAGGTGGGTGCCTGTGTGCTGGTATGAGTCTGCACCAGTACATGTTGTAAGAAGTTTTCTTAATAATATAATTTTGAAGGCTGAGACAATGGCAGCGGTGGTTTTCTCCCGAATTGGGTTTCCACCTAAAAATCCTAGTGTTCATGTGTGTTGCCTATGTGTGATGATTATTCTATTCTTTCTGCACCTGTTTACTGTTTTCTGAAATATCTGATGAATGAATAAAGTAATGATCTGAGTTAAGAATTGAATGCATAATTAGATCTCTGAGCATACGCGAATTCAGTAAAGGATATCCGCGTATATGCACTGGTTTCCTTCAGGAAAGTAGCGTATGGGTTTTGCGAAGAAAAAATAAAATTTTCATAAATACTGATTCACCCCCCCCCCCCCCTCTCAGTATTTTTCCCAACAATTGGTATCATAGCAGGACCTTCTGAAAAGGCTTAACCGCTAGAAGGAAGATCAAGCAAGATGAGCAATCATGAGGGAACAACATCTATCAAGCCTCCACTCTTCAATGGAAGCAATTTAATCTTCTAGAAAATAAGGATGAGATCCTATCTTCAGTCTATGGGAGCAGATATATGGGCCATTGTTGTACAAGGATATCAATATCCAGCTACTATACCTACAGATCCAACTGAAAGGAAGGATTATGAATCAAATGCAAAGGCGGTGAATGCTCTAACCGGAAGCCTGACTGAAGCTGAATTTGTCAAATTCATGCAGCTGAATACAGCAAAAGAAATTTGGGACAAAATCATTCTAAGTTATGAAGGTGATGAAAAGGTAAAAAGTGCAAAACTTCAAACTCTTAGAATTGAATATGAAAATTTAAAATGCATAGTGATGAGAGTGTTGCCAGTTTCTTTTTACGTCTTGATGATGTTGTAAATCGTATGAGAAATCTGGGAGAAACAATAACCGAATCTACCTTGGTTGAGAAAATCTTAAGATCTCTAACGGAAAAATTTGAATCAAAAGTCTCTGCTCTTGAAGAAAAACAGGATCTTCAAACTCTTACTGTGGTGCAACTTCATGGCATACTGACTGCATATGAAATGAGGAGAGGAGGACCATCTGAAGTCAAAGAAGTTGTTTTTAAAGCTTCTACAAAAGGGAAAGAAGTTCAAAAGGTAGAAGGATCAAGATATATCTCAGAAGAGGATGAGGCAAATTTTGTAAAGAAACTTCAACTTGGCATAGGACGATTTAGAGGTAAGCTTCCCTTCAAATGTTTTGAATGTGGAAGAGTTGGTCATTATGCTGCAAAGTGTCCTTATAAAGAAACATCTACTAAAGGGAAAGAAGTAGCAAGAAGGAATAAGAACAGATCTAGCACTAAGAAAAGTTACTATACTAATGAAGACAGTGATGGGTTATCTGATAGTGAGGAAGAATGTGAACAAGATCTTAGACTTCTCATGGCTTTTGAATCTAATGATACTTTTGTGGATGCTCTAGAGGACAAGGATTTTCTTGAAAAAAACAATCAACTTAAAATAAGCCTAGAAGAAAATAACATAATCATAGAGACTCTTGAAAATCAGCTTGAAGAAAAGGAAAAACGCATTGGAGAATTAGAGTGTGAAGTAGTAAAGATAAGAAAAGATCATGAGAAAGAGAAGACTCTCAATGTTATATTTGCTAAAGGTTCAGAAACCTTAGATGAAATTATCAAGGTACAACGGTCTCCTCTTATAAAGACAGGTCTTGGATATATAGGAGAATCTTCTCAGGCCTCAGCTTCAAATTACCTAAAAGCAGCTACAACTGGTTTACTTCATTCAACCACTCAGCAAGGGAATAAAGAAACTTTACATGTAAAGCATGATACAAGGAACACTAACAGAGATAATTTTCAAAAGGGCTACAACCAACAGGTAAATTCAAATAGAAGAGTTTATGATCGCATAAATTTCTACTTCAATGGACAATGTTTCTCATGTCACAATTTTCGTCATAAAGCTGTTCAATGTGTTGCATATAAAACCATCATGACAAGAGAAGCAAGAAAGAAAAGGATGGATATTGAACCAAGGAAGAATGTCTATAACAAATTTTCTCCTCTTCAAAATGAAGTTGAATGTGCTTATTGAAATAACTTTGGCCATGAAGACTCTGAATGTAGGAGCAAAATACAGCCAAAAGAACATGTTCCTTCAAGTTCCAAAGTTTGGAAAAAGAAGGAAAAACAAGTTGAAAATTGTGGCATAGCTTTATTTGCAGAAGGTGAAGAAAATCAATGGTATATTGACAGCGGATGCTCAAAACATATGACAGGTGACAAAAAAAAACTTCATGCATATGATGCCTTAGAAAAGGAAAAGAATGTTACTTTTGGAAATGATACACCTGCTGTTATTAAGGGAAAAGGGTCTGTTTTTCTAAAAGAAAAGGTGAAAGCTAATAATGTCATGTATGTGGATGGATTAAGACATAACCTGTTAAGTGTAAGTCAAATGTGTGATCAAGGAAATGACGTTTCTTTAGTTCAAAAGAATGTGTGGTACGTGATCTTGATACAGGTAAAACCATTATCAAAGGAAAGAGAACTCCAAGTAACCTGTATGTATTGAAGAACTACAAAGATCAATGTTACTTAAGTAAATCTTCAGAAAATTGGCTATGGCATAGAAGGCTGGGACATCTAAGCTTCTCTCAAATCAACAAATCAAGCAGACTTAAAGCAGTTCGTGGTCTTCCCAATATTAATCTACCAGAGAGCATCATATGAAAATCTTGCCAATTCGATAAAAAGACCAGAGTACAATTCAATGCCAAAGAAGGTTCATCAAATAGGCCTCTTGAACTCGTTCATACTGACATATGTGGACCTATGAGGAAAAAGTCACCACGTGGAGAAGAATACTATATCTTATATATTGATGATTCCTCTAGAATGTGTTGGATTGGGTTGCTTAAACACAAAGATGAAGCATTTGAGAAATTTTAGATCTTCAAAGCATTGGTTGAAAATGAATTAGATCTAAAAATCAAGTGTCTTAGATCTGATTGAGGAGGAGAATATACATCAAATGAATTCTTTGAATTTTGTGAACAACATGGCATAAAAAGACAGTTTTCTGTAGCAAGCACTCCACAACAAAATGGCATAGTAGAAAGAATGAATAGAACAATTCAACAAATGGCTAGAGCTATGCTTGATGATTCTGGAACACCTCACACTTATTGGGGAGAAGTAGCTCACACAGCAGTAAATATTCTTAACAAGGCACATGTTCGGGTAAACAGTGACAAAACTCCATATGAACTATGGTATGGTAATCCTCCTTCTGTGAAGCATTTTAGAGTTTTTGGAAGTAAATTCTTTATCAAAAATAATGATGAAAAGCTTGGTAAGTTTGAACCCAGATCTGATGAAGGAATATTTCTTGGTTACTCATCTACAAGCAGAGCATACAAATGTTACAATAAAAGGCTTCGAAAGATTGTTGAATGTATTGATGTTGTTATTGATGAGTTTCCTGCAGCTACTAAAGAAGAAAAACACATAGTAGAAGAAGATGATGGTGACTTTTGTCCTTCTACATCAAATAGAAATGATATAGAAAATGGATCCAATGAAGTACCAGAAGATGATCTATCTGGAAAAGCTCCATCCAGATATGTTCAAAAGAATCATCCTGAATCTCAAATTTTGGGAAACAAGGAATCAGGTGTACAAACAAGGAGGACTCTTGTGGGTTCTTCTAGCTATCTGGCATTTATATCCACAATTGAACCACACAATGTCAATCAAGCTAGCAAAGATGAATGTTGGATTCAAGCCATGAATGAAGAGCTTGATCAAATTGAGAAGAATCACACTTGGGAATTGGTACCAAGACCACATGATAAAAATGTCATTGGAACTAAATGGATATTCAAGAATAAGTTAAATGAGAATGGGGATGTTATAAGAAACAAAGCTAGACTGGTTTTCAAAGGGTATACTCAACAAGAAGGTATAGACTTTGAAGAAAATTTTGCTCCTGTAGCTAGACTTGAAGCCATAAGAATGTTTCTTGCTTTTTCAAGTTCTCAACAAATCAAAGTTTATCAAATGGATGTCAAATCTGCATTCCTCAATGGTGATCTAGAAGAAGAAGTTTATATAGAACAACCAAAGGGATTCATTTTGGGAAATGATAAGAATCTTGTTTGTAAACTTAAAAAGGCTCTATATGGTCTCAAACAAGCTCCAAGGGCATGGTATTATCGTCTTGACAAATATCTTCATCAACAAGGATTTTCAAAGGGGTCTACTGATAACAACTTATACACAAAGACTGAAAATGATAAACTATTGATTGTGATTGTTTATGTTGATGATATCATTTTTGGGAGTAATGAAGAATCTATGAGTCAGAAATTTGCTTCTGTCATGCAACAAGAATTTGAAATGTCCCTACTAGGTGAACTAACATTCTTTCTTGGCTTACAAGTGCATCAAACTACATATGGTATATTCCTATCACAAGAAAAATATCTTAAGCAAATTCTGAAGAAGTATGGCATGGAAGAATGAAAACCTGTAAGTACACCAATGATAACCGGATGCAATCTCAGTTCTCATGATGATTCTCCCACGGTGAATCAACCAGAATATAGATCAATGATAGGAAGCCTACTTTACCTCACAGGGACCAGACCGGATATTATGCATGCTGTTGGAATTGTTGGACGATTTCAAGCTAATCCAAAAGAGTCTCATCTTCAGGCTGTCAAGAGAATATTCAAATATCTACAAGGAACTTAAGACTTTGGACTATGGTATCCAAAGAATGTTGATCTTACTCTACATGCTTACACTGATGCAGATTGGGCTGGAAATGTTGATGATCGGAAAATCACAAGTGGTGGTGCATTCTATATGGGGCCGCGGTTGGTATCTTGGTTCAGTAAGAAGCAAAGTTCTATTGCCTTATCTACTGCTGAAGAAGAATATGTGGCTACCGCATCTTGTTGCACTCAACTCCTTTGGATGATGCAAACCTTGGAATATTTTCAAATCAAATGTACTTCTCCTATCTCCATTATGTGTGATAATACAAGTGCCATCAATATCTCAAAGAATCCTATTATGCATTCAAATACCAAGCACATCCCCATCAAGTATCACTTCTTACGTGAACAAGTGCTTGAACAAAAGGTGAAGTTGGAGTATGTTCCCTCCAAAGAACAAGTTGCTGATATTTTTACCAAATCTCTGCCCAGGGAAGCATTCGAATATCTCACACAAAATCTGGGTGTTGTCTTTGCCTCTCAGAAGATCAGATCTGATTAAATTCAGAAGATTAAATTGGATATGCGGGTTTCTTTAAAGAAAATCGCGTATATACGCGATTTTATACACAGAAAGCCACGTATGGTTGGTTGTTGACAATTTTTGATTGGGGTCAGCATTTCTCAGTGTTGTTTGGTATCTCTGATGCTTTTTGATGTCTCTGGTGGTGTTCCAATTCTTATATATTTGTTTCATTCTCTCTTATTGGGTAAAGATGCCTTGATGACTTGCTGATTGCAAGTGTTCAGGTTGCACAAGCTAAGGAGGAGCCTCGGTCATATAGAAAGGAGAGTTGGATGCACTGTTTCAGGGGGAGCATTAGCCTTGCTGAGTATAATGCATTATTGGCAGTATGATGATTCTGAAATATAATCTCTTTCTTGAGATCTTGTTGGTTTTTGTTACAAAAGGTCATTTTTGTAATTGGTTGAAAAAGGGCATGTTGAGACCCATGATGTAAATTTGTAATATTCAGTCATGTAAGGACTTGTTCAAATCTGTAAACCCACTTGGTTGGGTAGTTGAGTCAAAATATGTAAACCCACTTGGCTGGGTACTTGAGTCTCATATGTAAATCCACTTGGTTGGATCTGTGATGTAAGTATGAGTCCTTGGTGATAGGAAGGTCATAGAGTCGTGTACTTCATTGTATAATATGTTTGAAGATTTAGCTTGAACTCAAGGGGAGCATGGTAACTTCAGTGCACTTCAGATATGCAAAGCACTTCTTTCTACATAAGGAGAAAAACCTTGTGTTGGTTTTGGTCTGCCCTTTTCCCTTGATGTCAAAGGGGGAGAGTGACATGTGACATGGTGTTTGAATAGGGGGAGAATATCATTATGCTTAATGTACCTATCTGATGTGGTGATCAAACACCATCGTGGTTACCATCAAGTCCAAAGGGGGAGATTGTTGGCAATATGATGCAAAGTGTTGTCCTTGATGGCAACCCACTTGATGAAGATGATGGCAACCTACTTGATGAAGTTGTCCTTGATGGAATGTGTCTTGATGAAATTGTTAAATGATGTAAATCTAATGTATCTACAATGAGTATAGAATTTAATGATGGAAGGAATGTCAGTATGTGCCAGAATATGATGAAAAGAGTATGTCTCAAGGCATACGCGGATTTGTCTAGACGAAGTAGCGTATGCACGCGGGAAATAACGTGCCAAGTCGTGTATGGGAAAAAGCACTCTAAATTTGTAAAACCAGGGGTAAATACCATCGTATTGACCCATTGTATTGAATGATGGTTCGCCTATGTGATCCCGTCCAGGAATACCATTGGAAGTTATGTGGTTTTGACTCATGGTATTGATGAAGGGTAACCCTATATAAGGAGAAGAAAATCATTGTGCAAAGGGTGTGCAAGTGATCTGGGTTTTATTGAATACTTAACTCTGAAGTATATCTGCATGATTGAACTCTGTTCTTAATTAATAGATCTGAAGTCTATGGTGCACCTATGTTCATAAAGAAGGTTCAAGATCTCTAGATCTATAAATGAGAATCTCAAGGATGATCTGAAAAGAATTGAAGAAGACTTGGCGCAAATCTGTTGAAGAAATCTGGGTAAGTTCATAGATCTGATCTATTTTGTAAAACCTATCTTTCTCAAATATATACGTAGGTTCAGTGAATGAAAAGCGTGTGTATACACGAATCTACTTAATGAAAAGCGTGTATGGGCAGTCAGGGTTTCTCTGAAAAGTGTACAAATGTATACGCGGTTTCTCTTCATTGAAAGCACGTACATACGCGGATCCTCTTAAATAAAAGCGCGTATGGTATCTGAACCAATGGTTTCTTAAAGGGTGAATGTGTTTCTGCATATCTATTTTGAAGTCTGGGTTGTCTCTGATGTCTAGTTACAGTGGTCTCACTGTTCTGTATGAAGCATTGGGCAAGAATGTTTGTTGAGAAGTAAAGGGTTGCGTTGAAGCTATTTTGATCTAGTTTGAAAATTGATGAAACGTGGTCTACAGTGAATCTGAGGGTTGAAGCCTTCAGTCTGAAAAAAGAAGCTTTCTGCCAGTAGAGGCTGGTGTGAATATCAGGGGGTAGTGGCTCCCTTCCAGGAGAGGATGGTAAACGAGTGCAGGGGGTTGTTGCTCCCTTCCAGGTGAGGCTGGTAAATGAGAGAAGGTTGTAGCCTTCTACAGGTGGGTGCCTGCGTACTGGTATGAGTCTGCACTAGTACATGTTGTAAGAAGTTTTCTTAATAATATAATTTTGAAGGCTGAGATGACGGCAACAATGGTTTTCTCCCAAATTGGGTTTCCACCTAAAAATCCTGGTGTTCATGTGTGTTGCCTATGTGTGATGATTATTCTATTCTTTCTGCACCTGTTTACTATTTTCTGAAATATCTGATGAATGAATAAAGTAATGATCTGAGTTAAGAATTGAATGCATAATTAGATCTCTGAGCATACGCGAGTTCAGTAAAGGATATCCGCGTATATACGTTGGTTGCCTTCAGGAAAGTAGCGTATGGATTTTATGAAGGAAAAATAAAAGTTCATTGTCTGCCCTAAATACTGATTCACCCCCCCCCCCTCTCAGTATTTTTCCCAACAATTTGCACCAAGAGACATTAGGTATTTTTTCATTCAAAGCATCCAAAATGTTGGAAATGGAACCAAGAAATATTCTAGTTTAATTTTTCCTTGAATTAAATTAAAAGAAAATTGTAATTCCACATCACATGATAAATTGTAGGAGTTAACTAAGTTTGTTTGACTTAACTGGTTCAGTTAATTCAAGTTGAGCGTATAACTTGAGTCATGTAGATTGGTTCATACTTTATAGGAGCCCAGATTGAGATTATTTTGAGTTGTAATTAATTAATATAATTTAACTGAATTAAAGTGAAATTATCTAGCTCAAAATGTTGGAGGAACTAGTAGGAGTTCCAACAGTGGATAGAAGCTTCAGTGTTAAACCAGTTAACTAATAAATAAGAAATAAATAGCTCATGAATGTGTGATATACAAGTTATCGAGTTGAGATGGGAGTTCAAGGTTAGTGTACTATCAATTGTATAATTATCCAAATTGTACAGGTGGTGCATGCAGTCAGAGGAAGGCCTATGATGGATTGTGCATTTTAGAATTGGTATTTCCTGAATTAATAGGGGGCTAATTCCTTGAGGAACAATCCAAGGACATAGGGACTTTGGCAAGAAAAAAATTGGTTAATTATTGGCCAAGGCCTGTCTTGGAAGAAGTGAGATACATAGAGATAGTGCAAAGGTTGCTTGGGCTTGAGAAAACCATTGCAATATTCTCATATTTTCTGACTAATGAAATATAAAAATAGGGGGGGTTTTAGATGTGGCTTTCCCCATGAAATCATTGTGTAATATGTTGATTGAATTATTTCTCTTGTATGCATCATGATTTCGCGATCATTTAATTGTTACTGTAGTCTATTGTTTTAGTAAATTACAATAAGCAATTTTAATCTACAAGGAATTTATACATGGCCCAGGTCATAAATCACTATATAGGAGAAGAATATGAAGTTATCTTTGCACGATGAACTAGTTTTGTATATCTATTCTTTAGAGCAAGAAGCATGATCAGGATGGTGTTTTATGATCTAAGGTTCAAGTATGCCCTTAGTGGTATCTCTAATTACATTTCTTAGACGTACCAAAAGGAATAAATCATGGAAGATAATCGGTTGAAGGAATACATTGATAGCAATGCTATGAAACCAAGATTTGTTAATGCACAAAATCTATCATAATGGAAGAAGAGTGTACCCAAGGAAAGAAATATATTACTAGAAGGAGTTTGTGATCTATTTTCCCAAACCTCAATGGGAAGGGGACTCCATATGAAATATGGAAAGCGTTGACATATTTGTTTCAAAACAATAGTGACAATATGAATATGGAACTGAAGGACAAGCTTTGAAAAATCAAGATGGAAAAGGGTGACACAATACCACAGTACTTGAGAAATTTCACCCAATTTTGGGATGATCCTAGGAGTTTTTTTATTATAGTTGTTGAATATTATTTTGTAAGCCTATCACTTCTAGGTCATCCTAAGAGTTGGCACAACTAATAGGATTCATTAATTGGAGGGAGAAGCTACCAAATGGAGTATTTGTGGTCTAAATTGATGCAACAAAAGATAAGGTGGAACAAAAGAAATGGAACACCATCCAAGAATTATGATGAGGAAAAATGTTCCTTGGCTGGAAAGGAAAAGAAAGGAAAAGGGAATAAATCACAATCTAAAGGAGATTCTGGTCAGGTGGGAAAGAATAAGGACTTGTCAAAGATTAAATGTTTTCACTGTCATGAGATGGGACACTATGGAATGAAGTTTCTGTATAATAAGGTCAACAAGAACCATTTAGGAGGAGTGGTAGGAGAAGCTCTTGCTTCATAATTTGAGTTGTATTTCACCCTCATTTCATGCATGGTGACATTGATGATGGGTAGTGTGTGGTATCTGGATAGTGGAGCCTCATTCCATATGACTAGAAAGAAATAATTCTTTAGTGACTTGGAGGATAAAGACCTTCATATGCACATCAATATGGGAAATGATGGAAGGTATAGTGTGGAAAACATCAATACTGTTACTTTTTAGAGGGAGTCTAGTTGTCCTCTCACATTAAAAAATTTCATGTATGTTCCAGGTCTGAAGAAGAATTTATTTTCAGTTGCTATGTTTGAAGACCATGGCTATGATGTGATATTTATAAAAGGAAAGGATTTCCTTCATCACACAGCCATGGGATAAGTGAGGCATATTAGTGTTCAAGTAAAGAACCTTTGCAAATTGGATGTAGAAGACTATGTTTCTTTGAGCACAAAAGCAAAGAAGGTGCAAAGGTGAGACATCGTTGAATTACGACATAGGCGACTTGTTCATTTTCACAATGGAGCTTTGAATATCATGCAACATATTTTTACAGGACTTCCCAAGGGTGCACAAGAACAGTGTGATACAGGAAAAGGGTGCACATTGTGGAAGTAAACAAAACCCACCTTTCATGATAAGTACAGTTGAGAACACGAGATCCTTGAAATATTTCCCTCAAATGTGTGTGGACTATTCTCGATAGCCTCCATAACCATGCACATGTATTATGTTATATTTTTAGATGATTTCTCAAGTAAGTGTTGGATATTATTCATGTAGAAGAAAGACTAAACATTCTAAAAAAAATTTGAATTTAAAGCACTTGTTGAGAAATACACAGGCAGGAAAGTGAAGGATCTTAGGAGTGGTAAAAGTGGAGAATATGTGTTGACTGAGCTTAAGAAATTTTATGCAATAGAACGCATTCAATGGGAGTTGATAGCACCCCATAAAACACAACATAATGTGGCTTATGAAAGGAAGAAAATAAGTATTATGGGAGCTGCATGGGAAATGTTGCATGATCAGGGACTATTGTTGCACTTGTGGGCTGAAGCATGTACTAATTATTATATGTGAAGACAAATATTCCTCATCGGATTCTTGGGATGAGTACACCAAACGAAACTCTTTTAGGTAAGAAAGAAGATGTGAAACATGTCAGGATATTTGAGTCATGATTTTAATGTCATGTTTCCAAGGATGCAGGAAAAAGCAAGAACCAATGGTAGATTTGGCCATATTTTTGGGGTAAACTGTTATGCCTCACAACTATCAGGTGTACCTTCCATCTAAAAATATGATAGTTGGTCATAGAGATGTTAATTTCAATGAAAAGGAGGCCATGAGATGTTCTCTTAAGAGGGAGCTTCAGCTGCATGAAAATGAGGATATTTTAGCTCCAAAGGAAGAACCTTGGGATGTTGTAGCGCATCCAAAAGAAAAGGAGAATAGAGTGGAAGCACCCACTCATGAAAAGACATCCAGAGATGGAATGAAGTGCACCAGATAATCTGACACATTAATGCATGATTCTAGAGATAATGTGGGGTCACCCACATCACAAAAAAGGTAGAGGAGGCCACCGTATCGGTACAATGGATACATGGCTTTGATGAGCGAGAGTGTATAGACTGATCCATCCTCATTTGAGGAAGTAGTGCAGTAACCAGTATGGTTTGATTCCATGGTAGAGGAATAATATTCCATTATAAGAAAAATTTCTTGTGAAGCTTTCGCAAGGATAGAGGAAAAGTCACTAGTAGGTTCTAGGTGGATCTACAAGGTGAAGAAAAAAATAGATGGTAGTGTCGAGAAACACAAGGAAATATTTGTTGAAAATTTTTTCTCTCAGGTGGAGGGAATTGATTATGAGGATAAATTTTCTCTAGTAGAAAGTTACGCTTCAATAAAATCTATTGTATCACTTTTAGCACAGATGGGATGAGCGATACATCAGATGGATGTGAATACATGCTTCCTCAATAAAGTGATTGAGGAAGAGGTGTACATACCAGTCAGAAGATTTGTATATCTTCAACAAAGAGTTGCATGTGTGTATAATGAAGTGATCATTGTATAGATTGAAACAAACTCCTTGTGCTTGGTACACTAGGATCAATAGCTATTTCATCAGGTTTGGCTACACCAAAAGTGAAGTAGATGTAAACCTTTACCATATTGTGGTCAAACGTAAATTATTGATTATGGTATTATAAGTTGATGATTTAATTCTAATAGGTGATGAGAATCATTTAAAATCTTGCAAAGATAATTTGGAAAAATAATTAAATATGAAAGACATAGGGCTCATGCATTATTTCCTTGGTTTGGAAATATTGAAAGGAGATGGGGAATTATTTCTCTCTCAGGGAAAGTATACCAATGATATACTAGATAAGTTTCACATGGAGAGTAGCAAACCAATAAATACTCCTCTAGTAGGGAATTGGAGAAAGTAAGATGCTACTTTAGGCGAAGTGGTAGAGGCTACCATTTACAGGAACCTTATGGGCTCACTTATTTACTTGGTGAAAACACGACCATACATGAGTTTTTCATTTAACTAGCTTAGTGAAGAAATTTTTAAGCCAGCCAAAATATATTGGAAGGAAGCTAACCATGTGTTGAGATACATCAGAGGCACAACTTAGTTTTGTCTTTGGCATAGATAGACAGAGGGAGTGAAAGTGCAAGGCTTCACAGATTCATATTGGGAAGGGATTCCACCAGACAGGAAGAGAAAAATAGGGGAAATATTCAGCCTCAAGTCAGCAGTAGTTTCCTTATACAGCAAGAAGAAAAGATAATTCGCACTTAGTTCGGTATAAGCGCAATACATGGATACAATTCAAGAAAATTGTGAAGCTATTTGGATGAGGAAGTTCCTTTTTGGGTTATTTGGTGTGCAGATGCATCCTACAGTGATTTACTGTGATAACCTTAGTTCTACCAAACCTTATAATAATATTATTTTTCATGATCATTTCAAGCATATCAACATCTTCTACCACCATCCACAAGATTGAGGTAGATCATGTTGCTAGAGTAAATTCCTACAGAGGAACATGATGCAGATATATTGAGTAAGGCACTATCAAGAGACAAATTCAAGTTTCATAGATGTGGGATTGGGGTATATTCTAATTTAATTTTCCCTTGAATTAAATTAGAATAAAATTGCAAGTCCACATCACATGACAAGGATAGTTTGACCTAGTTGCTTTATTTAATTTGAGTTTAGGGTCTAACTCGATTCATGTACAGTGGTTCCAACTTTATAGGAGACCTAGTTGATTTTATTTTGATTTGTAGTTAATTAATTTAGTTTAACTGAGTTAAAGTCAGTTAAACTAGTTCCAACTATTGCAGGAACTAGTAGGAGGTGTAGCAATGGAGAGCAACTTCAATGTTCAACTAGTTAACTAATAAATGATCCATAAATAACTTAGGCATGTGTGATATAAGGGTCAGCTAGTTGATATTGGATTTAAATGGTAACATACTATCATTTGTATAATCATCCAAATTTTACAAGTGAGGCACACAATCAACAAAAGGCCTATGATGGATTTCGCAGTTTATAATTGGGATTTCCCTAATTAATAGGGGGCTAATTCCTTGAGGAATAGCACAATGAAATAGGGACTTTGGAAAGCATAAAATTGGTCAATTATTGGCCAAGGTTTGTCTAGGAAGTGGTGAGATAGATAGAGATAGTGCATAGGTTACTCGGGCTTGAACAAGTGATTATAATCTTCTCATATTTTTTTACTAATGCAATATACAGATAGTGTTACACCATTTTTTGTTCATCTAACCTTTTATCATTAGATGGACCCAAGTACACCATGTAAGATCAGTTTTACCCTAAGTACAACTGCTTTCACTATGTTAAATTAGGAAACCCCAAAAGGAAATATTAAACAAACCTATATTTGTTTGATTTTCCTCATGGAATAATTAATGAAACCATAATTTAATTATTATTCCCAGTCATGTTTAACCCAAAAACAAAGAAATTAATGAGATAAACCCATAGTTATCTTGTTATTTTCTAGGAATAATTATTTAAATCTTATTTAGATAATATTCCTTGTTAAATATGACCAAATCAATCACCATTAATCAAATAAATCATTATTTATTTGATTATCTCCCAACCACTTCCTTAAAAAGATAAATAAATCATTTATTTATTTATTTTTCACTAATCAAGGGATTTGACCCAAGTCAAACACCCTTTCCCTCCAACAAATATAATAAAATATTCCATTAAGGTGGATCTAGATTTGGTTAACATTATTTTAATCATGCACCAAGATCTAGAATGACCCAATATTTTGTTATAAATAGGAGGGTTTTCCCCATCATTCTCCACCTTTTGTTGCCTACTAGATCACTCTGGATCTATACACTTGGTCTCATTTCTATCATTTGCTCCCATTGAGCTCTATTTTCTGCATTGGGTTTTCTACACCTACAAGAGAGAGAAAGCTTAGATCTGAAGTGCTGAGGACTACAAAGAACCCATCCCATTGAGGAGAGCTGAATACACCTTCTTGTTTTCCTCCCAGGTGCCCTGTAATATAAAAATTCATTCAAAAATCATGTTCTTGTCTTGTCTGTTGGATGCATGGAGCAAACTCTTTACTTTACTGCTTAATGTCTTTCCATTTATAGATCTGTTTGTTGCAGCACTTTAACTACTAATTGCAGATCTGAAGATGTTTTGCAGCCATTATTGTTGTTAGGGCTATTAGTTATGCGTAGCTAAAGTGGTTCTTTTCGTACACTTCGACGAAGAATTCATACTAACAAATGGCGACTCCACACGGGTTTTAAATTACGACCGCTGTCGTTTTTCATATTCCTGCATATCCAGCTACTTCAAGCCCTAGGGCTTCTTTTCAGCTGCTTAGTTTTCCTCTTTTTATGTCATTTTTCTCACATAAAACCCTAAAAACTTAAAATTTCTAACTTCCGTGTGTTTCTGGCCCTATTGCGCAGGTAAGCGACACCAGCCGCAACTGAGACGGCAACTTTTCTGAAAATCTGCCGCCGAGACAACCGGAATGGGGGGTCACACTTTTTGGCCCATAAACTGCGACGTGGACCTCCAGGTCGCACTTTTCACTTATTTTCTGCGACCCGCATTCCCTGACAGTCGAACCGCGACCCGCCTTTTTTTCCAAGATTTTTTTCTCATTTGCTATCGGTCTCCGTCGTGTTGCTCTGCAACCTTGGTCTTCCAGCCTCTCGTCTCGGCCTCCCGCCTTGACCAAGCATCCGATCCGTTTACTCATCTAAGTGGGAACCCAGCCCCTTAGGGCTTTAGTACCCTCCACTTTTTGTGGAAGAGTTTTAGCTGTTTCAGCCGTCGGTTTCAGAGCTTCAGCCCCCTCTTTTCCAGATCTGTTACCTCCCTTTCAGATCCTTTGAAATCGGCCTCTTTTCCTTTCAAATCACCTCTTGTCGTTTTTTTTGGACCTCCTTTGACGGCCTCCGCCTCACCCCCTCCGGTTTTTGCTAATTTCCTTCCCTTTTCCAGCCACCTTGCCTCTGTCTCTTGGCTGTGATCTGCACCCCTTTCCTGCAGCCTTATTCTCCAGATCCCTGTCCCTTTTGACCCTAGATCTGTCGAGCTCTTTTTATGTGTGTTTCGACTTGGTTTTTGCCCTCTTTTAGAGTAGTTTTGAGAGGCCCGCCTCTTTAGGTTAGATTGATGCATTGTTAGCTGTTAAATGTTCTGTCTTTTCAGCAATCTATATTGTTCTATGCAGATTTCTTTTCAGTTACGCAGCACACTTTTTCTTGCTCTCAAAACGAAAAGGGTTTAAAAATTAAAATTAACGCACGCCACACACTGACCCTAAGTGAAGAAGCGCTTGGTTAACACCGCCTGGCAAAGACTCTAAAATCAATTGTCACTGCACCTTATCTGCCCTTGACCTTCCTTGATTCTGTCCCTTTCTGCCCTTGTCGGTTTCCTTCTTCCTGTCATCATCGCGCCCCCAAGGCGCCGTTCCCGGAGACTTCTTGGCCTTCACCCTCAGTTTCCGGTTGATCGACCTGCTCCACACCACCGTCGTCGAGCCAGTCCACCTTCGAGTCCGCACTCCGACTCCTCCCCTGATTCCTCGGGTCCTCCTTCCCCTCCCGGTTCTCCTGCCCCCTCCACCATGTCTGGTCCAGGGCCTAACGCTAGCGGTTCTCCCGGCCCCAATGTCGGCCCTACTTCTAGCGGAACCGTCACAACCACTACCCCGGCCACCCCCGTGCTGCCGTATATTGCAGGCCTCAGCCTCCCCGATTTCCATCAGTTGATTAATGATCCCATTCACCCCAATAAAGACCGCCTCCACTATGCCAACCAAGCCTTCCCCGACATCCCTAAGTTTGAGGGCCTTAATGGAGAAGATCCAACCAACCATGTCCGATCTTCCATATGTGTAGTTCCTCCAATTCCATTACCGATGGCTCCATTCGTCTCGTTTGTTCCAACGACGCTTGGGTCGCTTAAGCTTCTAAATGGTATAAGCCGAAATCAGCTACCTCTACCTTATTCACCTTTGAGACTTGCCCAAGCCTTTGTCGTACTTCCAGCCTCCTCCGATACGATATCGCACAAAGCCTTGACTTCCTTTGCCAAGCCTCTTCAACACGCCTTCCGCCTATGTTCAGAATGATGCATCTAAGACGTGGGTTTATAAATGTGAGCCCTCCCTTCGAAGATCGGGTTTACATGGACTGGTTCCTGCGCACCCTTCCCACTCCCATCGGCAAAGATGTCGCCTCCCATTTTCCTCAAACTGAAGAAGCCGCCCTCCAAATAGCTTTGAAATATGACCTGATCTACGCTCAGTCTGGTTATGTTTATACCGTTCTTCCTGACATCCCCAGGCCCGGTGGCGCTAACGCCCCGGGGGCATCTCATTCTGCCGACGGTATCGTTGGAGCCCTTTCCCATCCGTACGCCCAACCTCCTATGGGCTATGGTCTTCCTCAGGGAGGGGCCAGCTCCTCCAGCACTTTTCCCCCTCCCGGTAACATGTACCCAGGATACGGCACGCCTCCTCCTTTTGCCCAACCTCTTGCTTACCCTAATGTTGCCCACCCTACCCATTACCCTTATCCACAGCCTGGTGCGCCAGCTCCTCCAGCATATGCGCTTCCTCCTCCCTTGCCTCCTCAACCCTAGCAACAGCACCTACAGCCCCCTCCAGGGCAAGTATTTGCACAGCAGGGCGCGACTAATCCCCCTTCTTCTCAAAGAAGGCGGAGAGGCAACCAAAACCAATCTGCCCCTGGTACCCGAGGACCCAATTCCGGTGTGGACCCTAGCACCGACAACCAGCAACCGGGCAGTCAGCCCAAGCCGGACAGGCCGCTTCGCACCAACAAGCCCTGTTCGTGTTGCGGTGTTTATGGTCATTACACCCACGATTGTCCCCTCTTACCTCAGATGCGGCAGATGTGGGAGTCTCAAGCCACATTGCGCGGACAGCACGCCTCCCCTCATGCTCCACCTAATGTGGCCACTACCCAGCCAGCTGTGTTTACCGATCCTTTCCCTCAGCAAGGATTCGTGGCTACCCAACCACCTAACAACCAGGTAGCTGCCCCCCCTTCCCTTTCTGGTTCCTCTGATTACCAGATCCGTATGATGAATTCTGATCCCAATCCCTCCGTCGATCTTCACCTTCAAACTCGGTCTCGCCAGTACCCCAAGCCTCCTGCTCCGTCTGCCCTCGAGCCTCCCTCTTCAGGTTCTACAGAGCCTCTTTCGACATCCAGTGGCCCCTTACACATCCCTCAACCCAAATTTGAGGTTCATCCAAATATTCCAAAGGGACCATTACGCCGAAATGCTGCTTCCAGCCGAGCCGCTCAGTCGTATAGCATAGTAGATGATTTGGCGCAATCACCCGCGGCCATTTCCACACTGGAACTCCTCCAGTCGTGCCCTTCCCAAAAGAAGGCTCTACTATCTGCCGTGGGTGCTGTAGATCCTGCTGACGACCAAATGATTGTTTTCGATGCCACTCAATCGGATCACCCTCCCCTCCCTCCTTCCGTCGCCTTCCAAATCCCAGTCAAGATACGGAACGCCATCGTTTCCCGGTGTATAATTGACGAGGGGGCATCCACCTGCGTGATGTCCTCTTCGGTTTGGAAGCAACTCGGATCCCCTGAGCTGGCCCCTTCCACGATCACCCTTAGAGCGTGGGACGGTCATGCCTCCCAGCCCATTGGCTTGTTTCGTAATTGCCCTATCACCCTCGCCGGTAAGACTGTTTGCGTTGACGTCGAAGTCATTGACGCCCCACTCGACTACAACATTCTTTTGGGGCGGAGCTACACCTATGCTATGTCTGTTGTCCCATCTGCGGTCTTTCGCAAGATGTCTTTCCCCCATAATGGAAAGATAGTCACCATTGACCAGTTGACATATCATGAGCCTCCCTCTCAGACCTCCCCTGAGACCACCATCTCTTTTGTAGCCAACAAGAAAACCGTCGATTCCCTGACCAGTGTCTCCCCCGGCGTTTACAAGGACTCCTCCCTGCTTGGAACTTTTCCTTGTCTTCCCCCTCCTCCTATCCCTGATCCCAGCTTGTCAAATGTTTGCATGATGTCTCAGGCCACCCTCAAACGGCCTGCTTCGGCTAGTCCGCAACTGCCCCTTCGCCCTCCGCAACCCGCTCCTAGCCATACTTCTCCGCCAACCGGACCTCCTCCTTCTGGCCTTCCTCCTACAGCTGGTATCCCTGAACCCCTTTACCCCCCTGGCTCGGTTCCCCCTGGCCTTAACCATCTCGGAGCCGTCCCTCCCAGCCATTACCCTGCTGGGCAGATACCTTTCCTGGCTCCCCCTCCCAGAGTATATTCTGTCCCCGTCATGGCTACCCTCTCCCTTCCTAACCTGACCTTGGGCATTCCGGTCTAGTACCTTGATCCCCCAGCCGCCACCCCTCCTGGTCACCCCAAGCCCTACATGGCTTTGACATCGGTTCAACCGGTCCCCCTCGCTTCCTCCGTTGCCACTGTGCCTCCCGCACCTCCACAGGACCCTTCTCCTGTTGTCACGGCACCCGGGAAGAAAGGCAAAGCTCGTAGGGGGGCAACCCATCAGGATCAGGCCGCCCCGACAACTCTTACCCCCCCACGACCACCAAAGCCCGCCATTCAATGCGCTTTGTGTGATATCGTCGGTCACGCCACTCACATGTGTCCTGAATTGCCACACCTCAAGCTTCTGGTCAACGAGACATTCCCCGACTCTGATATCCCAGAAGTCTATGTCACTATCCCCGACTCCCTCCCAAAACTCAAACACTTGCGCACAAACCACCCTTGTGCCTTGTGCGATTTTCACAGCCATTACACCCACCTCTGTCCCCGCCTTGACGAGTATCATTCCTCCTTGGACATGTACCGCCAATTCAAGGCCGCTTCGATCAGACCAAAGGACATTCCTACCCCCATTCACATTCCGCCTCCCGCTATTAAGCCAACGGAGCCCTCAACCACCATTTTGTACATGTCATCATCCTTGAGAGATAATTCACCGGCCATTCAACTTATCGATCCCCTCAGCTCCTCAGCCGACCTTGGATCTGTTGATATCGCCCATCTGAGCCCTTCTCCTCATGACGATCTGTCCCCCACCACTACTTCCTCGGGTGTCCCATCTTCCTCCAGTCTTCCCATCTTCCAATCTGAGGAAGACATCATGGAAGCCATGACCAACCCCGACTTTCCCTGGGATGATATGCACCATCGCGCATATTTCCTCCCACAGCAGTCCCATGACCAATACGCTGTGGAAACCAAAGACTTCATTCCTCATGCAGTCGATTGGTTCAAAAACCCCATCCCTGCACCGGATGCTTTCGAAGAAGGAAACATGGCCAATATCTCGTCTACCATCAAAATTGACATTTCGGTCAAACCAGGAATCGAAGAATACATCACCTTGGGTGCCCAATGCACCCCGGAAGAAATTGAAACTTACACCAAGCTTTTCAAAGAATTCCGCGATATCTTCGCCTGGTCCTATTCTAAAATTCCCGGACTCGATCCTGCCATTGTCGAACATCATATCGACACCTGGCCTGATGCCAAACCAGTCCGACAAAAGATGAGACCCATTCATCCTTCCCGACGTGACGCTATCAAAGCCGAAATCGATAAGCTCAAGCAGGCTGGTTTCATTTACCCCATTGAATACACCACTTGGGTTTCTAACCCCGTTCCTGTTCTCAAGAAACAAGGCACCATTCGTGTCTGCACGAACTTTCGCGATTTGAACAAAGCTTGTCCCAAAGACAACTTCCCCACACCGTTCATTGACCAAATCATTGACGAGTGTGCGGGGCATGAGGTCCTATCCTTCATGGATGGTTTCTCCGGATACAACCAAATTGCTATCCGTCCTGCTGATCAACTAAAAACTGCGTTCATCAGTCCGTGGGGAACTTTTGCTTACCGGGTCATGCCTTTCGGCCTAAAAAACGCCGGCGCCACCTTTCAACGGGCCATGTCTTATTTCTTCCACGACTTAGCTCATATTATCCTTGCCTATTTAGACGACCTCACGGCGCGTTCTAAGCATCGGGCGCAACACATACACGATCTGTGCACCATTTTTCTCCGATGTCGCAAGTATAATATCCGCCTTAACTCGTTGAAATGCGTCTTTTGCGTTCCTGCCGGCCGTCTCCTAGGCTTCATCGTGTCTAAGGACGGTATCACTCTTGACCCTTTGAAAGTTCAAGCCATTCTTGAACTCCCCATCCCGCGTACCCTCCGCCAGCTCCAAAGCCTCCAAGGCAAAGCTAATTTTCTTCATCGGTTCGTCCCTGACTATGCCACCACCGCACACGGGTTCCTTAGACTCCTACGCTCTCACATCCCATTTGTTTGGGATACCCATGCTCACGAGTCTTTCGATGCCCTCAAGCAGGCTCTCACATCTGCTCCCTTAATTCGCCCTCCCGACTTTAATCGGGACTTCATCCTATATATCTCCGCTTCCACCTATTCGGTCGCTGGAGTCCTTATCCAAGAGGATGACCATGGCATTGAGCATGTGATATACTATGTCAGTAAGAACCTTGTGGGACCCCCTGTCTCATACTCCTATGACGAGAAATTAGTGCTGGCTGTCGTGTTCTCAGTCCAAAAACTTCGTCATTATATCCTCCTGCGCTCCACCAAGGTTGTGACAAATTCCAACCCTATGGCCTTCCTATTGAGTCGTCGTATACTTACTGGGAAGTACGCCCGTTGGGTCGTTATTCTTCAGGAATTCGACCTTGAATTTGTCACCCCAAAAAGTAAGAAAGGCTTAGCCCTCGCTGAGCTCATTTCTGAATTACCTACCGGATCGCAAGACCCTCCCGTTAATGACGATTTCCCTGATGAACACCTGTTTGCCATTACTTCCGATGACCCGTGGTACGGCGATATTCTTAATTATTTGCGAACCCAAAATTTCGCCCTCCACCTTGACCGTGAGGCTCGCCGACGTATCCGACACCAAGCCCCTCGATACCTTCTTATCGGTGACGACCTCTATCGTCGCGGGGTTGATACAGTCCTTCGTCGTTGCCCCACACACGCTGAATCTGAACAGGTCCTTAATGCCTGCCATAGCGGCGCTTGCGGTGGCCACCTCTCCGGTCTCGCTACTACCCAAAAAATAATGCGCGCCGGGTATTTTTGGCCTTCCCTCTTCAGTGATTGCATCGAGGCAGTAAAACACTGTCCCAGCTGCCAACATTTCGCCCCTAAGGTGAGAGCTCCACCAGCTCCCCTCCATCCGGTCATCTCCAATGGTCCCTTTTGCAAATGGGCCATCGACTTTATGGAGTGTCGCCCGCCATCCTCGGGTAGCCACAGGTATATCATCGTGGCGGTCGACTATTTCACCAAATGGGCCGAGGCCATGCCAACGTTCAACAACACGGCAGCTACCACGGCCCTCTTTTTCTTTAACCATGTTATAGCTCGCTTCGGGGTTCCCAAGCAACTGGTCTCTGATCATGGCAGACATTTTGAAGATGAGATATGGCGTGAGCTATCCTCACTATTGGGTTTTGAGCACCAATATTCCTCCTCCTATTACCCCCAAGGTAATGGCCAAGTTGAAGCAGTCAACAAAACCCTCAAGACCATGCTTCAACGAACAGTGAATAAGCACAAAACCAACTGGCATCTCATGCTCTTTCCTACCTTATGGGCCTATCGAACCTCTGTTAAAACCGCCACCGGGTTCACCCCTTTCCACCTCGTTTTTGGAGAAGAGGCAGTTTTACCGATCGAGTGTGAAATTCCTTCTCTGCAACTAGCCGTTGAACTTCTCCCTGACACCCAACCGCTAGAACAACGACTTATCATGCTTGAGCGTGCCTCCGAAGACCGCCATATTGCCTTACAAACCATGGAAGCGGCCAAAAAAAGCACCAAAGCTCAGTATGACCGAAAAGTCCAGCCTCGCACTTTTCACGAAGGCGACCTTGTTCTAGTCTATGACCAGGCCCATGATGTCCTGGGTCATGGGAAGTTTGACTCATTATGGCTAGGCCCTTACATCATTAGTAAGGATCTTGGCAAAGGGGCATACCTCTTAGAGGATTTTGAAGGACATCCCCTTCCTAACCCTCGCAATGCACTCTATCTTAAGAAATATTACCCTTAGCATTTCCCCTCGGAAATGCATGTTTTATTTTCTTTTAGATAGCCAGCATCTGTTGTTTCATTTTTCCTACTTCACCAGGACCCATTTCGTCCACGCGAAGTTACCTCACCTCCATTTAAAATCGAATTTCCTCACCTACGCCACTTGTACTGGGGGCACCATACTGCCCCCTTACTCGTCCATGTTCGTGTCGATTTTCGTCATGAGTTCCCACCTTCAACTCATGCTTTCATGGTCCCCCATTGGGGCCTTTACCGTGTGGCAGCACCATCGAGTCGCCCTTGTTTAGAGCATCCAAGTTGAGTCATCCTTGCATCCATGGAGTCTATACCATGTCCCTTTATACCCCATCATAGCTCTCCATCCTTCATTGCTTGGTCCCTCTCTTGCGTCGCACCTTATGACCTTCAGTCTCACTGTCCCCTATCCCTTATGATCTTGTGTCAGTCGCTGCCTTGTCATCCATGCTCTTTATGCTCTAACAAGGAAGTTCGTCCATTCGCTACTCAGTCCTTCCACTTTCCACTATCGTCATTAGTGTTAGTCTGTCCGTCGCTCTACTATTTTCTCTCGTGCCTTCGTTGAGGATCTCTCATTGCCTCACCTATGGCGGACCTCCTTCTGTCGACATCAGCTCATTCATTCCAGAAGCCAGGTCTAGAGGGCGGTGTACCTTGGTTCCAGCTTCCACTCTTGTTCGGTGCCTCGGATCAAGCAGGGGGATCTCTCATTTCCCTATGACTTGATTGTTTCTCCAGCTCCTTTCAGCATGACCGAGATTCGTATACTTGACGGTCCAGTGACCCAGCAGCAGCTCTTGATGATTCCCGGGTGTGTGTGAGATGTCTCAACCCTCATGAGGGGGTGGCCCTGCAGGTAGCCCCCCACATGCCCGGATGACCTCTTCTTCGCAGCCTTTGATGCCGCTCCTCCAGATTTTGATGATGTTGGCCTTAGCCACTTGCAGCACCTCTATGATTTGCATGTATCACTCAGATTTTGTGAGCCCTTCCCCATTTACAGGGGGCATTTGGGTTGTATTTATCTCATGTACTCAGATGATATTGTACTAGTCCTGGCTGTTATCCCAGGCACAGCATGTATGAGAGACTCTTCATTGTATTTTTATCTGGCTCTTGATTATGCCAGCTGTACTCTATGGTTCGGTCCCTTGTTCACTGGACACACTATTCTTTTGTACTTTGTCACGGCGGGCATAGGTATGCCTCCCCCGCCGCCTTCAGCACAAGTACCCTCTCATAAAAGAGACTTGTTGCACCTGCGAGTCTCGTCTCCTCAGGGTCTAGTCCTTCAGCACACTATCTACCTCACATTTCTCTCTCTGACATCCCTTTTTGTTGTCTAGTGATTGTATTCTTACAACGTACTTCGGTCATACGATTTGCTCCTGACACTCGCACGCTGGGGGGCAATCTGTTACACCATTTTTTGGTCATCTAACCTTTTATCATTAGATGGACCCAAGTACACCATGTAAGATCAGTTTTACCCTAAGTAAAACTGCTTTCACTATGTTAAATTAGGAAACCCCAAAAGGAAATATTAAACAAACCTATATTTGTTTGATTTTCCTCATGGAATAATTAATGAAACCATAATTTAATTATTATTCCCAGTCATGTTTAACCCAAAAACAAAGAAATTAATGAGATAAACCCATAGTTATCTTGTTATTTTCTAGGAATAATTATTTAAATCTTATTTAGATAATATTCCTTGTTAAATATGACCAAATCAATCACCATTAATCAAATAAATCATTATTTATTTGATTATCTCCCAACCACTTCCTTAAAAAGATAAATAAATCATTTATTTATTTATTTTTCACTAATCAAGGGATTTGACCCAAGTCAAACACCCTTTTCCTCCAACAAATAATAATAAAATATTCCGTAAAGGTGGATCTAGATTTGATTAACATTATTTTAATCATGCACCAAGATCTAGAATGACCCAATATTTTGTTATAAATAGGAGGGTTTTCCCCATCATTCTTCACCTTTTGTTGCCTATTAGATCACTCTAGATCTATACACTTGGTCTCATTTCTATCATTTGCTCCCATTGAGCTCTATCTTCTACATTGGGTTTTCTACATCTACAAGAGAGAGAAAGCTTAGATCTGAAGTGCTGAGGACTACAAAGAACCCATCCCACTGAGGAGATCTGGATACACCTTCTTGTTTCCTCCCAGGTGCCCTGTAATATAAAAATTCATTCAAAAATCGTGTTCTTGTCTTGTCTGTTGGATGCATGGAGCAAACTCTTTACTTTACTGCTTAATGTCTTTCCATTTATAGATCTGTTTGTTGCCGCATTTTAACTACTAATCGCAGATCTGAAGATGTTTGGCAGCCTCTATTGTTGTTAGGGCTATTAGTTATGCGTAGCTAAAGTGGTTCTTTTTCGTACACTTCGACGAAGAATTCATACTAACAGATAGGAGGGGTTTTTAGCTATGTATTTCCCTGGGTAATCATCATCTAATGTGTTTATGGAATTATTTATCTTGTATTCTTCATGATTTCACGATCGTTTATTTATTTATACAGTTGGTAGAGTAGATTCAAGTCTATCATTTTAGTAAATTACAATTAGCAGTTTAAATCTTCAAGGAATGTATACAAAAAATGCATAATTTTTTCCACTAAATAATGGGGTTGTGTTGTTGGAACTTCCTTCTTGGTTCACCATATTCATAGATCTACCTTACAATTGTCAGATTATTGGTGAAGGAACCTAATTTGATACCAAATTTTAGTAACAAGTATAATAATGAGGGGGATGAATCAATGTTATGTACTTTTAAACAATATTTGAATTTATTTAAATCACAATCAATAATAACACCATAGTAACATAAGTCAAACAATATATAATCATGAGTTTTCGATGTTTACATGGAAATCCATGAAGGGATAAAACCACAAACCTTATTTTTTTATTGATTCAATATTCAATTGGCTATTACAATGTATTTGCTAGCTCAAACAAAAAAAAAAGCACCAACACCCTTATTTGCAAGCACCCATTTACAAGAGGCACATTTCCCCCTAATATTTACAAAAACCAACCTAAAATATTCTCCAACCCCTTGATCAACAAGTACCCACATTCACAAAATTTGATATCCATTTTTCATCAATTTTCAAACACAAATCTATAGCTATATTTTTGAAATATTGTTGATACAATTTTTTAGATCACAATTTTTCTTCCATGGTTTGCATTTTAATTTTTCCTCTGATTCTCAATTTTAATTGAATATTTTCAAAAACATTGATCTCTAATATGTTATTTGATTAGTTTATTTTTGTAACTTGGTTCCCAAATGTTAGATATATGATCCATTCCTCTGCAACTAACTATTATTTCTTATATTCATTAGTTCAATTAAATTTCCCTCATTTAGGTTTGATCTTCCCATTGTCCCTCTATTGTCGCTTCGATCAAAACAGTCCAAAATTTTGTTCACACTTGAATATTTTAGCCTATTGACGATCTTACTATCTATCGCTCTATGGATACTCATGGTCACTTGATGTTTCAAAACGATTTTAAGTCCTCTTCCTAGTTTCAAATCGTCAAGTCACTTCCACCCACATGCATAGTGTTCGATGAGTTCATGAGAACAATTCCTTATGCAAGCTTTAATGGGCATAGAAATGTTCATCAAGGAAATTAATGTGGTATTTTCAACTTATATCGATAGTTAGTGCATACTTTAGTTGATAATATCCATCACTTTGGTTTCCATTGTACTTATATTACGGTGAGTTTTCTCAATTGTCCATGTTTTGTAGTTTCCCTTTCCCAAGTGTCATTTTCACATTCACAGTTGTTTCTTTTAATTTTTTTCACTTTGATAAGTGTATTTTTCATTTTATCTTCACTTTGTAATGTTTCTCTTTCAAGTTCATTTACATTTTTCAAATGTCCTCTTGTGTTTTCCTTATGTCACATGCGATGTTTTTGTGTTTTCACTCCTACATGTGTAACACATGTGCACATCACCAAAGTTAGTTTTTCCTCACTCTTTTGCATTCTATGGTATCACAAATCATTATATTATGTTCTATACACATTACTATAGCTTAGCGCACTGTTTGGTCATAGTCATCTTAGTTGTCGTAACTTGTGTTCTAAGTGTCGTAATGTGTTTTTTCAACTATCGCACTTAGACATAAGTTTCTATTTGTTGTCGTTTCAAGGTGTGATTTTAATTCATGAGTTATATGTATTCTTCTAGAATTTATTGATGTTTTTATGTATGTGATCTATTATTCAGTCATCTTCAAATATGTTTTCATCTTTTACTCTTGTAGTCCAACACTTAGCAATTTCATAAACCTTCTTGGTCCCTCAGTCCAGTGCAAGTTGGGAAGCCTTTATCCCTCGGATTGAGTGTGTATCTCAACCCATCCATAGGGATAAATGATCTAATCCTACTCCCAAATATTCATGTGATAGGTTCGTCTCAAGGTTACCCAAAATATTTTTCACATTATGATCCTCCCAAGGGTATTCACTTGATCCTTATTGCTCATACTGAATCATTTCACTGAGTTTTGGTCACCTCTACCTTACATGTCACATAGATAATTCCTAGCTAATGGCATGAACCTATTTCACCCTTTTGGTAGAGGAAAAACATGTGATGTAAATATCCTCTTATCCTTCTAGTGTAGTGAAAATCCTCCTTGCCTAAGTGGCCTTCCTTATTGAATAGAGAACTCCAAATGGTCATGCACCCACTATTTTTGCAAACTTCGATAGCCTATGATAAAAATTGAACTAAAAATAAACAATTACCCCTTGTCGAAGAAAATTGTGCTCTCTCTCAAGCTTCCTCTCCCTTTAAGTGCATGGTTCACATCCAAAGGTTGGAGCCTCAACCTTTCCCTTCCCCAATGTTATTTATTCCCAATATTGAATTAAAATATTCCTCTAGGGTGCATGGCACAATAGGGAAGGATAAAGGAAGCATCCTCCCCACCTTTTACCCATGAAACTACACTTTCATTGAATTTTCCTTTCCCTTTGAGAAAATAACGTAGTCCTTAAGGTTGAAACTTTCCCCTTGCCTCCTTCCCAATGCATTCATACACCCTAAGACTTCCTTTAACCCTTTCTTTGAGTGCATAGCATAATAAGGTTGAACGATGCCTCCCATGATCCTTGACTTCTCAAACTACGCCTTTAATATTTCCTCTCTTTTCTTTGTACCACATGGTGCATCCATGAAGCACGGAGCTTTCCACCTTTTCCCTTTACATTCCCTCACTGTGTTGAACCCAAGATAGCTCTTCCTCATAATGCATGGTGTATTAAAAATGAAAAATGGAGCCCTCCTAAGCCATTAATTTTTTTTATTGTCCTCTCTTAATAAACAATATTACTTTTAAACCTCACACATGCCTTTCATGAGAAGATCCTTCCATGAGTTAGGTAGTGTTAGGATAGATTTTTTTAAGACTGATATTTCCCCATAATGGATGATTTTAATTCGAAAGAGTACCTTAAAAGCAAGAAAAATTGATTATCAATAGTATATGGCATCAACAAAGCATGAAGAAACACTTGTAGAGAAGACACACCAAGAAAGCTATCATGGAGACATGAAGCAGATCATGGACTGAGACAGAAAGAATACAGTGTGTGATCAATTAGAGGATTCCTATATGATGAAATTCCATTTGGAGGTTGAATATGAGAAAAAAAATAGATATTCCATGAATATGAAACATATATTAGATTTATCATTAAGGACTCCAGATGAAGCAACAAAGAAGAGAGCTTGGAATTGCCCTCTCATCATGAAGTCCATGATATCATGGTCAGGCTGTAACATATACAAGTATCATCATGATGGTCAGTAGGTGCCCATGTGTCTTTCCACATCATGTGTAATGTAACGATGTATTTTCAAGAAAGGACAAAAGGTAGTGCATGGAAGTCCAAGAGTCATATGTGGAACATGAAGAGTTACATAGTCATGTATGGGAAAAGATTATATATAATTCCAAAATTCATTTAGAAGTTAAATAGTTTTTTAGAAGCCCAAAGAACACATTACAAATCCAAGAGGCATGAAGGTAATTTAAGATTCATGGGGATATGAAAGGTCATCCCCTTTTTTATAAAAGAAACCTTATAACTCAAGCAACGGGATTTTAGAAGCTTAAGCTTTGGAGAGATAGTCTTGGCTTGTCTACTTGGCATCAGAGAGAAAACTATTATTTGGAGAAGTAAGAAGTGACTTAATGTTTTACTATTGGAACTAGTGTCTCACTATTGTTACTGTATACGTGGATCTTTAACCTACTAATGAAGCTCGATGATCTAATACCTTTTATTGCATGTATTGTGAATGTGTTAGGATAATTCTTTGGATATTTGAAATTTACTTTTAATTCATATGTACTAAGGAAATTGAACGATTTTGGTGGCCTTAGTACTTATCTTATTGAAGGTGTGTTGTATATGATTTAATGATCATTGTGTCTATGTGAAATATTTCACTAGATAAATAACAACTCTTTTTTTTCTCATGTCTCTCTCTTAATTCAGTACTATTACTCCCTTCTAAAGGGTCATTTAATTGTCTCCCCCTCGTGAAAGTGTCCTTTTACACATTGCAATCAAAGTTTCACAATGTCAACTTACTTTCCTATTTAAGGATTATGTATATAATCTCTTATGTTATCCATTGAAACCAATATGAACCTGTATATTATGGTGCCAGGGCATTACTCTAGATGGGGCTTCTACTCCAAATAGTGTGAGGTCTAATTAGGAATTCAAATTGGGAAAAGCCCTTATATGTTTCCAGTATCTAGCATTGTCAACCTTTTGGCGCTAGAAGGAGGGATAAATGACAATTTGTGCCTAATGATTCTGATTTGAATCTCTCATCTTAAATGGCTCTTTCCAAAATCATAATCACAAAATGTTTTTCTAAGGATATTGATTTTACCATCCTTCTAGAAATCATAGATGACTTGTCTCAATTCAAGTTTTATAGCAAGAGTGAACTAACTATACTCAAACACTTCTTTCAATTTATGCATTTTTGTCTCTCTAATGGAGTACATTGTAAATATGGCATGGACTTGTTCACCCTCACATTTGAAGGTCAAATTAAGAAATGGTGTCATACATAACCTATTTCTTCTATCCATTCACTAAAGCAACTTGTTAAGGAGCTTCGTGAATCCTTTGAAAGTTATGATTATTAAGATGTATGTTATAGAATTAATTTTCTTGGAATGGACCCTCATGAATATCCATAGGGTTTTCTTAATCATTTTCTTCACATTTTCTATGAATTTCCTAAGGGATTTATTGATTCATATTTCACTATGGAAAAACTATAGAATTTTTTTCTACTCTCTTTTAGATTTTTTCAATCTAAACCCCTAGATGATTTTCTCTCCCAAAATTTGGCTAACCATGAGACACCTCAATCTTTTGAGGAGGAACCTATTATTCCTTTTGTTTGTTGTCCTCCTAATTTTCTAGTACCAATTCAGGTGCCCCCTGATGATGATGTTAAAGTTGATATATTTGGAAATCAAACTATTGTGCCTGTTCATCCACCATACAATTCTTATGATCCACATCTTACTGAGGAAAAAATGGAATGGTTCAATAATTGCATGGAGCCTAATGTGAAAGTTGATCCCTCATGCTTTAAATATCATATTAATGCACATATTTCTGAAATCTTAAATCTGATCCAAATGAAAACTTGATTTTTTCTGGGGATACTTTAAAACTTCTACCACCTATGTTTCATTTATCCTTTCTTCATGATCAACTTGTTTCACATATTTCAACTCATAATGATGTTCAACCTATCTTTTTAAGTGGTAATCAAGAACAAGGTGGTTGTATTTCACATGTAGAGGATAAAAGTGTTGAAGGTATGTTTTATCTTTCCCCCTATTTCAAGATGATAATATTTCATTCTCATCTAATATGTGATCTTCTAATGTTTATAACCTGTCAAGTGGCTCTAAAACTCACATCCAAGTTGATACTTTAGATAATTGTCACCATGATATCCCTGTTTCCATTATCGCATATGGTGGTTAACATCCAAGTATATTAGATGTTATATTTTCTTCTTTGGAGGACTTGGATTTGCAAGGTATTGATTCAGAAGATGTTTCTCACAGTTTAGAATATCCAATTGTGAATTGGGATGCTATTTTAATTCATAATGATCCTGATTTTTCTTTATTACATACATATTTGAATGACATATCTGAAGTGGTAAATTGCAAGGTTTTTTATTCTTTCTAAGATCTTGGCCAACCTAATAGTCATGTTGGTATGCCTCTCTTTAACCATTATATTGATGACAATAGAAATTTTCCATTTTTTTTCAAGTTCAATAGGATTCAAATACAATTGATGCTCCTCCTCATGAGCCTTTCAATCCTTTTCACCTCTAGCACATTATTGATTTTACCTAGATATGTTTGATAAGTCTTTGATACCAGCAGCCCCTCTAAAATCTATATATATTTATCCATTTAATTATTGTTGCAATCACGTACATGATGATGTGATACTCGAATCATAGGATGAAAAGTTTGAATATATTATTCATGATTTATTTAACAATAAATATTATGCAAGCTAGGAGGAATATGTTCCAACTACGAATGATCAATGGATTTTTCAAATTGATGTATTTCAAATTCCTCTCCATCAAGAAACTGATGTGTTTTATCTTAATTTTGATTAAATCATTGGCAATGTTTTCATTGATAAATTTGTTGATAGTGATGCATGTCTACCTATTTATTTTTCTAAGCCACCCAAATTTGATGGTCCACCATCAGAAATTTATGAGACATGTTGGGAAGTCAAGGAACTTCATCTCATGTTGACGGTTATTTCAGGTCCTCGCAATCCTATTGAGATCTCCAAAATAAGTTGGATCCAAATTTTCATGCCTAATTATTTCCTTAACATCATTCCACTGGTTATAATTTTGTTCTTAAAGGAATTTTGATATTTTCAAGTGGAATTTCAAGTTAGAATTTATGATAAAATGAAACGTTATTTTTTGGTTAGTTCCTTTTCATTTCAACCCCTTGGGGAAGATAAATGCATAGAGAGAATATATTTCACTGATCCTTATGATTCCAAGGCCTATCATTCTAATTATCAAGATAAAGGTCATTTTGGGTTGAAATATGTTCCCCTATTAAACTCTTCTTAATTTTATCATCTTATCATCTCTTTTGTGAATATCATGAAGCTAATCATCTCCATGGCACATTTTCTCTTATAAAATAATTTTAATTTATTTTATCATCCAATCGACCAAAACACTTGTGTTGGTACTGGGTTTGATTTTTTATATGTTTCTAATATTTTTTAAACTTAGTATCTTGATTGGTTTCCTAGATTCACAATGTCAAAAAATTTCTTGAATTCCCTAATATTTTTTATTTTTTTATTTTCATGCAATTGGATAAAAGGGGAACCAATAGAGAATTGAGAAGATTATATGTTAATCGACCAACCTGATTATAATGCGAGAGATTCGCGTTGTGATTTGAATGTTTTAACTGAGGATTTATCTTCTCATCAGTATTGAGTTATTGAAAATGGTTGTTATGAATATCATGATCCAATTTCTAAATGGTTAGAGAAATATTACCTGCCAAGCTTCGTTGTAAATAACAAGTTTCGATCTTTTCTAATGTTTGCAAGAACTGAAAACATAGATGCATGTATATTCACAAGCAGCCTCTAAGGTTTCTATAATCAACATTTCAAACAAAAAGGTAAAGTTAAAAATTATATCAAACTGGTTAGTATGGAAAATTGCTTTGTTAATAAGCAATACCCTTAGTTATTTGTGCAAGCTATGAAAGTTCTTATCTTTTATATTACACATTATTTTATATTTCTTTCAATTGCACGCATATTTGTGGTTGTAGGTTGGGAACTACGTGGTTATATTGTATCATTACACTTAGGCTTAACCTTATAGCTAGTTAGGTTAGGGGTGGGATTAGTTTCTTTTAGATTCCCTTGCATTGCATCCACCCTTTATCCTGCTCTCCTTCAAGTATTTGGATTTCTTTTTCTTTTTCTTATTGTATGTTTTTATATTCCCCCTCCAAATTCTTACTTATTTCTCTCTTTTTTCATTTTTTGTCATGTATTTTATTTTGTTTTTTCAATAATACTTTTCATGAAATATGCTCTTATTTGGCTCAAAACGCAATGTGGTATAACTTGAAAAGGGAAATTGTGATGACGAACAATGCTTGACTAATTTTTTACCACTTGTCTATCTTGGGATTGCATATATTTAAATTCAACGGTGTTTGAATGGAAAATAAGATCCACTTGAATGGAAATCTCTTGATTTAACTATAAAGCTCGTGTATATTTAAGAATCCCCATTCCTCAACTTGATATTGTTAGAAAAAAGTGTTTCTCTTATCTATTTGTTCAAGTAGAGAAAGGATAAGGGGAAAATATAAAGAGATCAAACCAATATCAAAGGCTATATAAATACTTCTCTAAAGGGGAAACCTCCTCTTCTCTAAATAAGTTAGGATCCCTCTTCCGCCCATTGAAAATAATAAGTGCCAAGACACAACCCTATTAAATAAATAAACAAACTGTGAAATAAGAGAAAGGCTTCGAAAGTAGGGAGGTGAAGAAAGTGACTTCTTCAGGGTACTGTCCAAGCTTGCTAGAAGCGAATAAAAGCTTGTGATCCTATAGTAAATCCACTCGGGTACTATCCAGGTCTGTTGGAAGTGGGGAAACACTAGAGATTAAATACAAAATTTGAATATCTTAAACTTGTCGCGCATATTACCCTTTCCTAGATCAAAACAAATGTGATTTGGAAAGCATTGATATGTGTTTAACCGAGTAAGGGAATGGATAGGAATATATTCTTAAATAGGTTAAGGAATGGATAGGAATATATTCTTAAATAGGTTAAGTATGGAAGTTAAGGTAACCCATAAAAAATATCAATACATCCTGGAAGAATAAGTCCTTTCACTTAGAGAATTAAACCTAAGTAGAGAATTTGGAGTTCTACCAATGTGTCACCAAGTGTTGCCATTATGATCAACTCCCTCCAAAAAAAAATCATGCTTGAATTTTGGAACCTACTGAGGATCTTACGATTTGTCTCTCCATGGATAATTTATGGTCACTTAATGTTTTGATAAGTGTTTAACTCTTCTTCCGAGTTTCAAACTGTCAAGTCACTTTCACTCACATGCACAATCTTTGATGACTTCACGAGAACACTTCCTTATGCAAGCTTGAACAGGCATAGAACTTTCAATAAAGGAAATTCCTCTGCAGTGTTAAAAATATTACGATGGTCAATGTGTAGTTTCATTGATATTATCCCTCACTTTCTTTGCCATTGTACTTATATTACAGTGATTTTTCTCAACTGTTTCTTTTGTGAGATTTTCCATTCACAAGTGTCGCTTTGACATTTGTGGCTATCACTTTCTTCTTTTTTTCACTTTGATAATTTTCGTTTTCATGTTGTCTTCACTCTAGCATGTGTCTCTTTCAATTTTGTTCATATTTTTCAAGGTTTGTCTTATGTTTTCCTTATGTCACAGGTGATATTTTTTGTTTTCAATCTTGCACATGGTACACCTTTGCACATCACCAAAGTTATTTATGGCTCACTCTTCTCCATTAGATGGTATTTCATATCATTAGATTATGCACGAGACACATTTCTACAACTTAGAGCATGGTTTGGTCATGGTCGTAATAGTTTTCATAACTTTTCTTCTAAGTGTCGTGATATGTCATTTCAACTGTCGCGCTTAGACATAAGTGTCTTTGTGCTGTCATTTCGAGGTGTGAGTGACATTCATGAGTCTTTTGTATTCTTATGGCTTGTGTTTATGGTTTTATATGTGTGATCCAATATTGAGTCATGCTCAGATAAATTGTCATATTTTACTCTACTAACCCACACTTAGCCATTTCAGAGCCCTTCTTGGTCACTTATCCCAGTGAAATTTTTGAAGCCATAAGCCCTTTAATTGAGTGCATACATAAACCCATCAATATTACTCACTGATGTAATCCTACTCCCAAATATTGGTGTGAAGGTTACCAAAAATATGTGATCCTCCCAAGGGAAGTCACTGGATCTTTCTTGCTCATACTGAATCACTTCACTGGGTTTTGGTGACCTTTGATTTGCATGTCAGATAAATCATTCCTAGCTAATGACATGAACCTCTTTCATGCTTTTCCAAAGGTAAAACATGCAATTTAAAATTCCTCTTATTCTTCCAGTGCAATGAAAAACCTCCCAAGGCTAAGTGGCTTCATCCTTATGGCCTTCCTCAATGAAAAGAGAACTTCAAATGGTCATGCAACAATTTTTTGGTCAAACTGCACTTGACTAGGATAAAAGGTGCAATAGAAAGAAATAATAACCCCTTTTTGAATAAAATATCACTCACTCTCAAGCCTCCTCTCCATTTGACTAGATGGCGCACTCTTGAAGCTTGAAGCCTCACCCCTGCCCCTTACCCAATGCACTCTCTGCCCAATATTGGCTTAAAATAATCATATAGAGTGCATGGCACAATAAGGAAGGCTAAAGGAAGCCACCATCCCTACCTTTTTTAATTTAAATTTCTCTCTCCTTGAAGTTTCATTTCCCTTTGAGTGCATAGTGTTGTCCTGAAGGTTTAACCTTCCACCTTCCCTCCTTCCCAATGCACAAAACAACCCTAAGCCTTCCTTTAAGCTCACGGTGGAGTAGTGAAGGCTTAATTATGCCTCCCCTCAACCTTGACTAGTCAAACTGTGCCTTTAAGCTTTCCTCTCTTTTATTTGGATAGCATAGTGCATCCATGAAGCGTGAAGCTTTCCACCTTGTCCATTCAGCTTCCCTCACTATGTTGGACCAAGGAGAGCTATTCCTCATAATGCATGGCACAATAAAAATGAGCAATGGATCCCTCCTAATACATTGATGAGTTTTACTACGCTCTCTTAATCAAGCTTATTTCCTTTAACCCTCTCACATGCCCATCATGAGTAGATGAATCCATGAGCTGGGTAGTTATAGGATAGATGTTTTTAAGGCTGATATTGCCCCATCATGGATAATTTTCATTTCCAGGAGTACCTTCCAAGAATGACAAGGTTATTCTCAAGAGAACATGGCATCAATAAAGCATGAAGAAATGCTTGTAGAGAAGAATCGCTAACAAATATATCATGGAGACTTGAAGTAGATCATGGACCGAGACATACATAAGACATTGTGTGATCACTCAAAGAATTTCAATATGATCAAAGACCCTTTGGAGGGTGAATATGAGAAACAAATTATATCTTTCGTGAATATGAAACATAGATTACATTTATCATCAAGAATTTAAGATGAAGCGATAAGGAAGACAACTTGGAATTGCAATATCATTATGAATTCCATGTCATCATGGTCAAGTTGAAACATATATAGGTATCAATATGATGGTAAATATGTGTCCACATGTCTTTCTAAATCATGTAGAATTCAGTGATGCATTTTCAAGAAAGGAAAATATGTAATGCGTGGAAGTCCAAGAGTCATATGTGGAACCTAAAGAGCCAGACAGTCATATATGGAAAAATATTATATAGAAGTCCAAAAGTAATTTAGAATTTCAATAGTTGTTTAGAAGCCCAAAGGACACATTATAAGTCCAATATTCATGAAGGTAATTCAATATTCATGGGGTTATGAATTTTCATCACCTTTGCTATAAAATAAACCTCATAACTCAAGAAAAGGGATTTTGGGGGCTTAATCTTTGGAGAGATAGTCTGGCTTCTCTATTTGGCTGGGGAGAGAAAAACTATTCTTTCGAGAAGCAAGAAGTGACATAATGTTCCACTATTAGAAGTAGTGACTCACTATTGTTAATGTTTACTTGATATTTCTCACTCTATAATTCTGACCAAATGAGCCAACACATTTTCATGCATGTATTGTGAATGTTCAGAATATTTGAATTTTTTTATATATTTTTTGTTCATATACTAAGTAAATTGAACTATTTTGGTGGAATTTGGTACTTAACTTATGGAAGGTGTTTTATATAGTTTAAAAAATCATTGTGTCTATGTAGTCATTTCACCATAGTTAACTAACTCTGATTATTTTGCTATGTGTCTCTTAGGTTAGTGCTATTAATTCCTTCTAGAGGCTCATTCTTTGTCGACTACTAAGAAGGTTCATTAATTGCATGGATCCTATAGTGAAGGTTTATCCCTCGGGTTTTCAAGATCTTATTAATGCACATGATTCCAATCTTTAATCTGATCCAAATGAAAACTTCAATCTTTCTTGGGATACTTTAAAACCTATAACACTTATGTATCATGATTCCTTACTTCATGATCTATTTGTTTGAACTATTTCAACTCATAAGGAGGTTCGACATAATGTTTTAACCGGTAATCAAGAACAAGGTAGTTGTATTTCACATATAAAGGAGAAAAGTGTTGAAGGCATGCTTTATCTTTACCCCCTCTTTCAATATGACAATATTTCCTTTTAAGATGATCTTTGATATATAAGTACACACTTGCATTAATTTTTAGATCCCTCATTCATCAATTTCGAAACTCATATATGTAGCTATATTATTGAAATATTATTGATACAATTTGTCAAATTATGATTTGTCTCTCCATGGTTTGTATTTACCTGTTTACTCTCATTCCTAATTTTAACTCAATATTTTCATAGGTTTGTATCTTTTATCTATTCTTATTAATTTTCTTCTCGACAACTTGATTCTTAAATATCCAGATCTATGATTCATTCCTGTGCAACTAACTATTACTTATTTTAATCATTAGTTCAATTAAATCACCCGGAGACACTTATTTTAGGGTTAATCTTACTTGTTATCCCTAAAATTATCTCTTATGATGAAAAATAGTGTTAAGGCATCCAATGACGATCAAACGATCCTCCCTACTTAGGTTAAATACTAGGTTTCTCCAAACACAGGGGGTATTCCCTTGTATTTAATAATATTTATGAAGGAATAAAAAAAAACTTACAAAAATAATAGGCTTTAATCAAAGAAGGCTAGGTTAGTTATTGAATTTATAAAGGAGAAAAAACATGGTAAGGCATATATAATAAGAAGATTGCTCAAATTCAAACTCATCAAGAAATATATATGATTTTCAATTGTCTCATATACGAAACTCTTGTAATGAGAAAACACACATAAAATTAGTTATAAGTTAAAAGAAAATCAAAGATAATAAAGGAAATACAATACAAGAAAGGAAAAAATAGTTTGATATTTAAAATATACTTACTTAATGCATTCAATAAACCATGAAATAAAATATATGCAAATATGATCCAATATAAACACAAAAAATAATAAATATCCAATATTTTCTTCCAAACAACATGATTCAAGAATACTTCTAGCTATATGTTAAAGAAATGAAAATATTAGTGGTTAACTGCCTCAATGTTATAGAGATTCCATTGATATTAGATTTCAAATAAATGAAAAGGACAATAAAAGAACATCACAAGAGTAGACACACAAAATAATTCTTACATTGTTACGATGAGAAAGTTAGGATCATCATGAGGTTTTCCTTTAAATTAAAATACTAGCCTTCAAAATAACAACGTTGAACCTTACTTTGATAGTTTACAACCCTTTTATTTTAATGGGAGTAGGTTACCATTTTAGTTTTAATAATCTCACTTTTTCTAGATGTTAAATCCTAGAGTAGATGTTGGTAAAAAATTTCTCCCAAAACAAAAACCCTAGAAAATCGAATACCTCTCATTTATATGAAATTTGTTTTCAATTTTTTCAGAAAGATAATAATAAAATATCCTACAACTAGAAATCGTCAATGGCATCGAACAACCCATCACAAAAATTGGGTGGAGAAAACGAACAATTAGATTTTCACGTTGGGTGGAACCGTGTGAGTGTGATGCATCCAAAGGCTAGTATTAATATTGATTCGGGGCTTAAATTTATATCATGTAGGAAGCATGTTTGTGCATTAACCTTTTTCTTTGACGTGGTGGGATTTACATTTCTCATGATCTTTATGAAGTGGGAAATTCACATGCATTTCTAAATAATATTTTACAAACTTTGATAAAAGTAATTTTTTGAACTTTATGGAATGCATGCTTTTCCATACAAAAATGATTATGTATATCGGAAAGTGAGGAGAAAGGGATTTTAATTTCAATGATGTTATCTGATGGGATCTAAGGGTGGATGATCATTGAGATCAACAAGAGAACTTTCCATTGGAGAAAAAGCTTGTCTATTCTTTAGCTTTTTGTTTTGATCAAATATCATTTACATTGCACTAATGCCTTATGTCAAGCTAAGAATAAAATGTATGTTTAATTTATACAAAGTTGATTATTTTTCTAGATATACCTTTATGAAATTATGTCTATATAGGTGTTTCTTTGAAAGAATATATATCTTATATTATTTTCATAAAATTTAACTCTCTTAAGAGCACATGCTTCAAAGGTTTATAAAAATCCTCTTATTTAATATCTCCTCATCCATTTATTTCTCTTTTTAAATAAATGCTAAAAATTATAATTTTTTGAATTATTTCATTTTTTTATAGGAAAATAATTCTATGGATTATAAAATATATGAGGTTAATGTTATTATTTTAGATTCAATTGTAGAAATTAATGTGTAGATTATAAATTGCTCATGAAATCTACTAAATCCTGAGACTAGAAGATACTCTATTGATATGCGGAAGATAATTAATGATCAAGAAGACATTAAAAAAATACATCATGATTTAACAGACATACAGAAAGATTTATCTAGGGGAAAGCATCTGCTCAAAACTCCTTACTATCTGTATTGCATTAATCAAAGAATCTATATTAATACAATATGCTTTTCTCAACCTTGAGCTCAACCTGCACCTGTATCTTCTATCCTCTCCATGAATGATTAACTTTGGCCAACACTTAGCCAATTTTCAATCCCTCTAAGCTCATATTTAATTGCACTGTTTTATGAGGAATTATCTCTTATTAATTATTGAATTTTTGCATTGAGAATTACACAATTACTTTAAGCCCTTCTTTGACAACATGCACCACCTCTACAAATTGGAAATTTCTACAACTGATAGTACATTGTCAGGCAATCTCCATCTCAACTGGGTAACTCGAATTATCTACATGCATGAGCTAATTTAGGTTGATTGATTAGTTATATGGATGATTACTCAGTGTGATTTATGTTACACTACACAACTTGACCTTCCACTAGTTCCTTCAACAGTTGGAACTAGTTTAACTGACAACAAATATATTTAACTAATTAAATTTATACAACTAGAATTAAATTAAACTAGGCTCCTAAAATTTAAGAACCCATTGCACATAATTTAACTTCATGCCCCTAACTTGAATTCACTGAACCAGACTCCTATTTTTTAGGAATCAATTCAAGTAAAATGAACTTGAACTCATTAACTTGGATTCAATGTTATTAACTCAGCGACAAGAGCCATGTCACCTTAGTTAACTCCTCCAAGTTGTTTGTTGATGTGGAATTTCAAATTTCTTCAACTTTAATTAAGGTAAAATTAAAATTGAGACTTTCTTGTTATATTTTCAACACTCCCTCCCAGCAAGAAAGGGATTATAAACAACCCCTATCATGCATATGTGGAATGTGCTACATGAAATACCTCTCATTGTAGCTATTTCTACTACAATATCTACAACTAAGAAACATCCAAAAAAACAAACTCAATCAATATTGGGAAAATTGTGTTGTTGTTGACTCTACTACTAAGCCATATTCTCTGCTTTCAACACTCCTATGAACTCCTCATTATATGATTTACACTGATCCTCCTACTACTAAATATTGTGTTCCCTTATAGCAAGGTAATGATCGATTAGGATAATACCTTAATGGACCCTGCCCAAATTTCTGCAACTCTTGGAGTAAGGATCTATATCGCCCCACCTCACTCCTAGAGGCATGGTTGAATGTGCTACCCATGCCCACTTAGCTAAAAATATCCCCCTACTATAGGTATTTTCTTGAGTGGATGTTTCCACTATGTACCCTCTCTACTTCTCCATTTTCCGTTGCATCAAAACTTGTTGAGGATGCTAATGAGGCTTCTTTTTGAGAGGTAAAACATGCTCCATATCAACCACCAAGTCTCTAACCTTTTTATTTCTCCTCAAGGATTTGCATCCATATTCTACCTCAAGTTCATACATGTTGTTGACCCATACATATTCTAAAACATGGTCTCATAATCCCTTCAACATGTTCCTCCATATGAGTTTCTTTTGGTTTCAGAATACCACTATTAACAAATTTCTTCAACCCATTATCTTTCAGCACTTCCTCCAAGTGATCCTTCCAAGTAACATGATTTTATCTTCCCTTAAGGGAATAATCGAGTTCTATTCCATATAAATCCATCCCTTTAGATATGAATAATTGATCCTGCAAATTCGATCCTCCTATAAAGAAAAATTTGAAATATTTTCTCTATTGTGAATCTAACTCCTATACCATGTATAAATGAATGTGTATATTCTAAATTTCTCATGAAATTTACTAAATCACAAGACTATAAGCTACTCTACTGATCTGTGAAAGCTAATTCATGATCAAGAACATGCATCATGATTTAACACACATACACAAAGATATATAAAGGGGAAAGAAACTTCTTAAAACCCCTTAGTATTTGTATTGCATCAATAAAATAATATGAATGAATACAATATGCTCTCCTCAACCTTGAGCTCAACCTGCACCTATGTCTTCTATAATTTACCTCACTTACATAATTTAGCCAACACTTAGCCAAATTTGCAAGCCCTCGAAGCACCTATTTCCTTGTGCTCTTTGATGAGGAATTAGCCCCTATTAATTAGGTAAATTACTCATTGAAAAGTGAGAAATTCCTTTAGGTCTTTATTTGACTACATGCACCACCTGTACAACTTGGAAAATTCTACAACTGATAGTACACTGCCTTGGAATCTCCATCTCAACTAGGTAACTCAAATTATCTGCATGCCTAAGCTAATTTAGGTTGATTTATTAGTTATCTATAAGACCAATGGGTTTCACTGAAGTTACGCAACACAACTTGACCTTCCACTAGTTACTTCAACAGTTGGAGCTAGTTTAACTCACCATAACTTAATTTAACTAAATTAAATTGCCACAACTAAAATTAACTCAACCTAGGCTCCTAAAATTTAGGAACCCACTACATAAAACTAAACTTCAGGCCCCTAACTCGAATTAACTAAGATTAACTCCTATTTTTTGGGAATCAACAGAAGTAAACTTAACTTGAACTCATTAACTCAAATTTAGTGTTCTTAACCAAGTGATTACCTTATTTAACTCCTCCAAATTGTCTATTGATGTGGAATTTCGAATTTACTCAATTTTATTTAAGAAAAAGAAAAATTCGAACTTTATTGTTGCATTTTCAACATCAATTGGAAGATTTTTTATTTGACTCAAAACAATAATGTATGTATTTATTATGAGTAAAATTATAATATCGCTATATAACTTGAAGTTGTAGACAAATTTGAAAGGGATTATGGTAATAACATAGTGTTATAAAAAAAAAATTAGGTTGAAATCTTAATAATGATAGGAAATATATGAGTATAAGATAAGGTGTAAAAGAATGAAGCCAATAAGCCTAAGTTTTTGAGCCTTAAAATAATGAAATTTATATATGATCAAAAAATCACTTTGTAAATTTGATATAGAAAAAGTCTAAAGTATTTCTTTAAGGTTTTGCAGTGATTATGATTAGAGACTTTAAAAGAATGTGTTAGAGTTCAACTGTAAGGGCACATTAGCATGGAAAAAATGAGTTTTAAGACACATAATAATTCTAAATATTATAGGATTAGCGTTTAATTGAAAAATAATCTGCAGAGATAACCCAATTTAAATAGGATCAGTTTGAGATACAACATCTTATTCTTACTGTGGATGGTGCTTCCCTATGAGGTAGCAAGAATTCCAGACCTCATGTCACCAAACGTTGGGCATGGAGTCGATATATTTTGAGAATAAAGCTTTTGGTTGTCATTGTGATCATTACCTCTTTCTAAGATGCATTAATAACCTGTGGATTTAATTCATAGTGGGTTACATTAGTGATTGATAAAATAATTAATGTAAATCAAAAATACATGTTGTTCATAATTTGTTACATGTAAATATTCATAATTATTCTATAAAATTATTTTCCGTAGGAACCTAATATCAATTATTGATATTATGAGCAATGGATTTGATATCATATGAAATTTTCAACTACATTAATTACTATGAATTTTCTCTTGTGATATTAATCTCATCCATTGATCTTAATTAATCATCGTGGCATAGATCCATCAAGTGGATTGAACATCACTAAACATCGCACAACTTATAGAATAATGTTAATTGCATCCGTTGGATGTAATAATGTGGATCATTCGAACCTTTAGGCGACTCACGTGTCATTAAATATTATGCAAATGTTTTAGCCAATGTCAACCTTGACCATTAATTAGATATTTCTGGACCATTAGATCCATCATGAGGAAAACTTAGGATTATCCGTTGTTTATGTTAAAACATGATGCATGATATGAATCATTGATCTGAGAGTGAAAATTCTGCATGATCCAATAACTGCACAACTCGATAATATTTAGGCTTTTACATGTTTTCACTCATTTTTTAACTTGTGAAGTTAAAAAGGATTTTAATTCCATATAGTTTCATTTTTTATGGATAGATTGCATAATTTTCATTGATATAATATAAATATAATAATCTTATGATAAAAAACTATTTATATATTTACAAAAGAATAAGAAAGGGACATTTAATGTATAAAAAAACAAACTCTAATTTACCCAAGAAAATGAGTAAACAGTAGGGGGATTTTTGAGATCTAAAATTGGCCTAATAAGAAAAATGTACAAAAAAATACACTTTATAAGAACCAATAGGATTCAAGATGATAATGTCAACCATGGGGGATGATTCACCATTTTTGGAGTAAAAGAGTAAAAATAATAAAAAATAATAAAATAATAAAAATACTTTTTCAACTCATATTTTCAACTTATCTCCCTAAGTTTTTACTCAAATTTCAAGCAGGAGTACTCTTTGGATGAAAAATTTAATTCCTCATCTAAGGAGTACCCATGTTGCATACTTTTTATGGACCTTGCTACATCAAAAAAGAGAAATACATGAAAAAACGTGATTGCAATCACGTTTTTCATGTATTTCTCATTTTTCATGTATCAAAGTCCATTGAAAGTATGCAACATAGATACTCCTTGGATGAGGAATCAAATTTTGAATCCAACAAGTGTTTCTGCTCGAAGTTTGAGTAAACGCATAGGGAGATAAGTTTAAAATATGAGTTGACAAATAGGTTTTTTTTTTCCCTCTAAAATTTGATGATGTAATCTAATATTATTTTATTATTTACACTATTATTTTATAATTTCCTTAGGAGGCACCTTTTAGACCTCAAAATTCCTCTAATGACTCCCTCGTATATTTATTTCCTATATAATCGATAGTAAGAATGATAGTAATTAATTTGATAAGATATAAGTTTAAAAGCTTGACGAGCCTATTTTTTTAATAAAGTTGACATATATGTTCTATGTTTCAATATATGAGGTTATTTCTCAAAGTAATTTGTAAAAGTTATTAAGTCTCAAAGGTTAATCTAACCATCTATAATCATAGCTCAAATTGGTTTATTTTAGAAGTTCATTTAGAATTAAAAATTTTAGTATGGAAAGTAGAACTATCGAGAGAGATGTTTAATGATTGATATAGAAAGATAAATATTTTTATGAATATATTGTTTGGCTTCTTGGTGTGGCTACACTACCAAAGAGTATCCATACACCATTTCATAGTCACCCTGGCATCACAAGCCTTGCTTCGCTTCCAAAAAACATCATAGCACCATGGGGGATAATGCTTCATTCCCCTACTGGATAATGGGAAAACACAATTGCATAAATGTATTAAATTAGGATATTTACACACTAAGTCTTACCTTGATACCAAATTCCTTGATCTAGTGTTAGTGAGAATTTATATCCGTGACATAGGTATTTGCATCCCTAAATTTTATGTGAAGATAAAATAGTACAATTTATCTCAAATGATTATTTTTACGCACTAGGTTTTACCCTAATACCATTGACCTTTCTCTACTACCAGCGAGTGTCTATAACCCCAACAGAGATTTCTAAATTTCTCGATTATGTGTGTGGTAGTTTTTTAATTATAACATAGAGGAGTGATCTTTCATTTGTGTTTCTCAATAAGTATGCTAATATCTCACTATTTCAAATCTAACCACACATAAACTACTTATAATTTATATTATAGGTGGATATAAATATTTTAACCAACTGAAAGTAGTTAGTTTAGAATTGAGTATTTAAGCATTTTTTATAATATGGTTACCTAAATAAAATCCCATTTCAACCTACTTTAAAGAACATTATCTCTCTAGCAACATTTCCCCAAACTCATCAAGGTGATGTATACTAAGGATGGTTCATCAATCAATAGATCATTCTTAATACGATCAATTAAGGCGTTTAAGACACAATGGTTTAATTTTATTCATTTTTATTCATTTCGATTTGGCTTCACAAGGAGAAAAGTATATTACTATATATTTAAAATTAGTTGGTGATGATGTTATTATTTTGTTTATATGTGGATGATATGTTGTAGATTAGTAATGATAGGGAAATCATGTAGGAATTGAAATTTTATTTTCTCTAACTTAGACATAAAATATCTCAATGCTACAATTTTTTTTTTTGGCATGGAAATTGAAAGACACTAGGAAAAATTGAAACTCTTGTTAATTTTTTTTTTTTCTAAGTATGACTAATTCTATTATGTATACCGATCGACATAAAATAGCCATTAAATGTCAAGCAGTTTGAGCACTGTGTTTGATAGACAAGCTATTCAAAGAGTATCTGGACTACCTAGAATGGGAAACCAGTCCTGTTAAACATAAATTCTGAACCGCCCTTGAGAGGGAAATCGGTTTTGAGTTCATACAAGCTAAACAAACATAAAAAGAAATGCTGGAATTCAGAAACCACTTTTTCATCTGATATGTAAAGCTAAATGGCATAGAATTATTTGTAGTGCTTGAGAAAAAAACCTGAAAAACTTTGCAGAGGCTAATCATGAGTCGGAGATGGTGGTTCCTCGATAATCTTGCAACCGAAAACATCGCTGCTGTCATCCTTCCCAGTGTCGAGAGCGTCCTTCCCGCCAGGGTGCGCCACCTTGATGCTTTGCTGTTCCTGAAGAATGGGAGGGGAATTGGAAGGAACTACCACTGCGATAGGGAGACCAGAACCCGGAGGGGAGAGCAGAGAGACAGAATGGGGCACAGCATGATTAGGAATTTCTTCACGAAGGGTCACCGTGATATAGGCCGTGAGGATGGAATTGGAGGAGGTGCATACAAACCTTAGCTCCGCACGCTGCGATGTTTGTCGAATGGTAGGACGGGCACTGCTAAGAGGGACGGGGGGGGGAGAGCTTCTGCTGGGCATGTGTGCAAGGGAAGGAGAGGGCGGAGCAACATCCACCGAAACATCGACAGCATCTCCAGAGCGGCCACGACCCCTTCCTCTTTCACCACGCGGGCTCAGATTGTGTTCATGGTCTTCATCTGCAGAGAAGGAGCTAGTGCCAGAACTGGGAGGGGGGCGACAGAGACCTCGGCTGAGACCTCGTCTGCTCCTCATCCTTTCACGGAGTCGAGGCATGTTGCCAGGAAAATGACGAAGGGGACCAGGGCCAAGAGGGATGGCAGGGATAGCAGGGGGAGAGGAGACGGGCTTTTTGACACTGAGATTAGCAGAGGGAGCAGGAAAATGGAAAATAAGACCACCACGCTGGTTAATCCCGACGCTGGAGAGAGAATTGAGCATGCAATGCGGACTGTGAGAATAGTGAAAACCCGGAAGAGGTTCAATGCAGGCGTGTAAAGAGCAGCGCTGCCCCGTGATGGTCTTCACACTGGTATCTACAGAACCTGGAGCACAAATTCCTTGTAGAGGAATTGGCGAGCTTTCCGAACAAGCAGCGTCGTCGGAACTATCCCGAATGCCCTCCATAGCAAGAAGCACCGCCATAATCGAATGCAGGGTGAGCGGACCAAGGAGAGTAACAACCACGCAAGCAGGAGAGTTAAGAGGTTCATAAATGCAGGTGCCGGGAGCCATGTGGGCTGCCCTGGAAAACGCCATGGGGAAGTGTGCAGGGAGCCACGTCCCGTCCATACCGTCAAACAACCGCATCCGGAGAGAAACTCTTGTTAATTTAGAGAAAGTATGCAGAGAAAATATTCCAAAGGTTTAATATATTGTAATATAAATTAGTAAATATGTTTATCTGCAAATTAGTATCCTAAGGGAAAGGAAGAGGAAGAAGACATGGCTTTTGTTCCATATGTGGCTTTGGTTGGAAGCTTGATGTATGAAATAATATATACTATATTAGAAATTGTACATGTAGTGGGAGTATTGAGTTGGAATATGTTAAAACTAGTGAAGGATCATTGGACAACAATGGAGAGTGTTTTTGGGTATTTGTGTGGCACTAATCATTATGGATAGTGCTAACAAATAATTTTGGTATTCGATAGAGTGCTGGGAATACATGGCTTTGTTGGTTCATATTAGGGTATATATCTAAATCACAGATCTAGAAGTGGGTATGTGTTTATCGTATTTGGAGGATCAATTAGTTGGATGAGAAAAAGATAACCTCTAATGGTACCCTTGACCACAGAAGTTGCATACATGGAAATCACTAATGGAACAAAGGAAGTGGTATGTTTGCAGTGTTTAGGTATTAAGTTGGTACAACAAGTTCTAAAGATAGATTGTGATAATGAGAGTGCAATATTCCTTGATAAAAACATAGCTTATCATTTTCAAACAAATCATATTGATGTTTAGTGTCTCTTCATTAGAGATATATGATTCAATAGAAGCAATTGTTTCTAGAAAAGGTTAATACTTTGAAGAATGATGTAGATTCATTAACAAAATATTTGGGCATTGAGAAGTTATCTTGTTGTAGAGAAAAAATGGGAATTATTTTCCTAGATTATTCATCCTATTCTCCTACACCTCTCTATGTGCAAAGAAAATAATAAGAGAGAGAATGTTGAGTATGAACTATTAATATTTTAAAACTACACCAAACACTATGCAATGTGTGATGAGAAGTCACGCGCCATAGTGTGGTGCAAGCCCCCTTGAATGAGGGCTAGAAGGTTGTGCCCCTAAACAAAATTGGTACCATTAGAGGATATTGAGTACTATGTATGGATCCTAGTACCTTAGACACTATTGAGAGAGGAAACCCAATTTCTATGTCCTAAAGGAAACATCTAGGCATCTAGGGAAATCAATAACATGTTGAACCACCACAAAAGGGATTTGAATTGTATCATTATTGATAAGGATGGGTGAGTAATATGAAATTTTGAAAATTGAGCAAATATGTCTACAAAATTTGGATATTGTTAGGATAACAAACCTATAATTTAGGTATTAGTGAACTACTATCATTTTTAACAATCTTTGTGGACAATGGTAAGGTCACACGCATTATTCCTTTCCTATTTGATTGTGTTATTTTATCTAAAACTAAAGCATGAGGTGGAATTTGGACACAGTAGTTAAAATCCATCATGTTTAGAGATACTAAAATGATTAGCTTTCACTATGGTGCACAAAAGAGGTAAATGTCAACGTAGAAAATTTCCATAAGAATAAAACCTATCATAATGAAGTATTTCACATCAACTCTGAATAATTAAAACTTTAAATTAGATTTTCAAGTTTTTATTTGGGGAAATCAACAAAGAAAAAATAAAGAGGGGAGAATAAATGAATATTTTTTTTCATCAAATCAATATTTGGTTTTGATCAGAGATGGATTGAATGGATCCTTTATTTTATCTCTACCCCTAATTTCTCAATTTTAATTAATGGAAGCCATTCTCACCCTTTCAATGCCTCTTGAGGATTGAGATAGGGAGACCCCTTATCCCTGTTCCTTTTTATCATTGCTGCAGAGGGGTTGGGCAAATATATTAAACATCAGGTGATGGATGGCTCTCTGACAGACTTGAAACTTTGGTGGCCTGACCCTACTCTATCTCATCAACAATTTGTTGATCATATCATGATGTTTTTCCAAGCTCGCCTAAAGGAATCGAAAGTCATTTTAGATTTTCTCAAAGTGTTTATGGCTGCCTCTGGAACCCTAATTAATAATGAAAATTCCAATGTATTTTTTTAACACTGCTCCTAAATCTCGCAGTCTTGGGTTTACCATTGGGACTCTGCCTATAAAGTACCTAGGAATGCCTCTTTCTGTTAAATCCCTTAGAATATCTCATTGGAAAAATCTCATAACTCAAATTCAAAATCAACTCTAGAATTGGTCTTTTCAGGCTCTTAATTACCCTATTCATGTTGTTATTCTTAAATCTATCCTTCAATCCATCCCTATTTATCAACTATCTGGGATGGTTTCCCCTAAGACTAGTTGTTCTAAGATGGTTAACATTTTTTAAAAATTTCTATGGCAAGGTTCACAACAAAATCGCAAGTGGGCTCTCCTATCATGGGACAAGATCACACTTACAAAAAAGAAAGGAGGTTTGGGATTTTAGGATCCATACATTCTAAACCAGGTAATGTGGGCTAAATTGTGGTGGATATGGATGCAGGATGCCACGGACCTATGGAGAAAAATATGGGAATGAAAATATTCAATGTCATAGACCACAAGAGACCGTTTGCAAGCACATAGCATTCCTAAAGGCTCTAGCATATGGAATTTGGCTTCAAAGTAGAGGAATTTTATTAAAGACCATAGCTTCTGGGAGATTAAGGGAGGAAACATAGCCCGTTTTTGGGAAGAATCCTGGCAATAACGAGAAAAATTATGCAGTAGGCTTGATTTAGCAGAACTACTCATTTTCACAAATCAGCCTAATACGAAATAGGTAAGCCACTATTGGGAGGAATAGAATGATCAATAATAAAGGAGATGGTAGCAAAAGAAACATTTGCAACAGGCCCCTGACACCCAAAAATGGGGAAATCTGGAAAAAGAACTACATACTAGGAAATTAGCTATCCTCAGAGGGAATGATATCCTTCGCTGTGGTTACAACATGAAAGGAGTGTTCACAACTAAAGAATATTATCAGATAAAATAAAATAATGAAAATGCTCCAGATAATAGTCTATGGAAAAAAAATTGGTTAGAAAAAAATTGGCCTAAAATTGAACATTTTATATGGATTGTTGGCCATGGAAGAATAATTACCTGGGACCAACTATAGAAATGAGGGATGCCTGGGCCCTCAAGTTGCATGATGTGTGGTGAGAATGAAGAGACCCGAGAACATATTCTCAATACACGCTCAGTTTCGGACCAGATGTGGGGCGATCTTTTCAACCTATTCCAACAAACTAACAGAAATAATGAAAGCATCAGAAAAACAATAAAAAATTGGAGAAAAGGAGGCTACCAAAATATGGTGGTCAATAGAGCCTGGTCACGGTCAGTTGGGTTCCTTCTCTGGGCAGTGTGCAAGGAGAAAAATCGAAGAACATTCTGAAACGAAAAGTGCCAAATGGCTGAGATTTGGCATACCATTGTCCAAAATATTAGAGAGACTATCCTAGTAGAAAAATTTAACCTTGAATATTTGACAACTCAGGGTAGAGAGAAAATAATACTCAATCAGTTAAACCTTAAAGCAGAGATGTTGGCATCAACCTCTTGGAAATTTTTGTGAAACCAACTCCAAAAAGAGAAGAAAAGAGATATCAACGCCTTAGAAATAAGCCACTTCGAGGGGGCAACCTCCAATACATTACATGAATGAACAATTCTTGGATGATACAATTTACAAAACCTCCTTTCTATATATAGGAGTCCATTGGGCCATAATGTAATCCTAGTGGGCCACAATGTAATCCTAGCCGACCTAACAATAATAATTTAAGGGCACAATAATAACAAAATGGGGGTTACAAGGGTACAATAATAACAATAAGGGGGTTACACTAACAACAATAATGGACTATACTAGTAATATAGGGACCTAACATGCCCCTCTCCTTCAAAAAAGTGTTGTCCTCAACACTTGAGTAGCTTTGGGTGCTTCTGTATAAAATTCTCATCCTCCCATGTAGAATCTTCGGTGGGTAAGTTCTTCCACTTGATGAGATACTCTGAAATTGATCGATTCCGTAGTTGTCGAGTTCTTTTTTCTATGACTGCTTCAGGTTCCAATATGATCTTCCCTTCCCCATCAAGTTCTGGCAATACTGTTTGAACTGGAAGATTTTCACCTATAACCTTCCTTAAGCATGAAACATGGAAAACTGGATGTACTCGCGAAGAAGCAGGAAGCTCCAATTTGTATGCCATAGTACCAATCTTTTGCAACACCTTGTAAGGACCATAGTACTTTGGCGATAATTTATTATCCTTCTTAGCTTGCTTGAGGGACATTTTTTTGCATGGTTGTAGCTATAAAAATACCCAATCTCCTACATCAAAACTTCTCTCGCTGCGATGTTGATCTCCTGTTGTTTCATTCGATTTTGTGCCAAATTTAGGTTATCCTTTAAGAGTTGGAGAACTTCTTGTTAATGCTCTATGTGATCTTCCACTGCTTGAACCTTCGAATTTTCCCTTAAAGATGATGTGATGGATGGTGGATGATATCCATAAAGTGCCATAAATGGGGTCATTTTTGTTGCAGTATGGAAGGAAGTGTTATACCACCATTCAGTAAGAGGTAACCACTTGACCCATTGTGTTTGTTTATCAGATACAAAACAACGAAGATATCCTTCCAAACATTTATTTACTATCTCAGTTTGACCATCAGATTGAGGATTACAAGATGAGCTATGAGCTTATTGAGTACCCAAACAAGAAAATAACTCCGTCCAAAAATTTCTAGTAAAAATGGGATCTCTGTCGCTCACAATAACCCTTGGGCTTCCATGAAGTTTTTGAATTCTGTCCATAAATGTAGTAGCAACTGTACTTGCTTTAAATGGATGAGATAATGCACAAAAGTGTGCATACTTGGTAAGTCTATCAACTACCACCATGATGACACTCTTTCCTTCAGACTTAGGTAAACCCGTGATAAAATCCATTGAAATATCCTCCCCAACGTTGACTGGAATGGATAAAGGTTGTAGAAGTCCTTGAGTCTAATTGTCTCCGTTGGAAATGTTGTCATTGATGGCAAAGGAATTGGCAAAGACAGGAGCAACATCTAAACTATCCATAAGGAAAAAGAGACAAGGTAATAGATTGAAGGACAAATTGAATATTTGGCCAAGATTTGTATATGTTAATGAAGAACTGTGGAATTGTGTTAAGTATGGTTGAGTAAATCTGGAATATATATGACCTGTGCCCGAAGAGGAATGAAATCATTGTTGCAGATCAGTTAGGGATATGTGTACTATATGTGTATTGACTGATGTAATTCTTGTGTGGAATCCCCTGAACCTCTGTATGAGTCTCTGCGTATGGAGTTAAAAGTGAAACCCTGTTGAGGAATCATGGTGGTAGGATTCGAATTCCAGGATGAGACCTTCTTGTAATGAAGAACTGGCTTAGTTTGATATTTGCAGTCGTGGAACTACTTGGTTGAATATATGAGGGGCTCTCGAGGCATTCAGTGTATCCATTGAAGAACTTATTGGTGGCAGAGATATGATGTTTTTGAATGTACAGGTAGAAGCGGAAATGTGATATGATAGAACTCAAAAATGGAAGGTTGATATGTTATATATATCATAGTAGAATTGAAGAATGACATTGAATTGTAACAAGTTAAGGTTTGTAAGAAAACCCTGTCGGAAGAGAACTACAATTGTTCATTGATTATTGGAAATCCTACCAAAGATAGATCATAGTTATATCGCAAAACCCAGACTAACCCTTTCGAATCATAAACGAAACCTTGAGCAAAGGGCGGAACCACAAAGGAGGAACAGTGAAGGTGGTTTATGGTTTTCATCGCACCGCTTTCAACGGGCAAGCGGTATTCAAGAGGTGAGGAGTGACTCCATAGAACGGGCGACATGCGTCCCTATACGATTTTATAAAACCTCTTTTCACTATGCGCCATAGCGCATTATAGTTCGACCTAGGTCGCCCAACGATATCATTAAACGTCGTTGATCTGGGAAGGGGTCATTGGACGGTCATCATTTGTTGAAGATGCGCGAATATTGACACAGGTATGGTGGACCATCACATGTTAACATTCGGCATCGGAGATCGAGGAATATGTATATACGCCGTTGATCTGGAAGCTTGCTAATCTAATGGTGATCGGACGCTGCACCTGGGCAATGTTTACTGTGATACGATGGGCATATAGGATTGGCTATTGACCATGTATGTGGGCTCGGGGTCAAAGGTTTATCTTAAGATTAATCTGGAAGCATTAGATATTTCTATAAAGTCCGAAGGGTTAAATTTTAGACATAAGGCTTGGGAATTTAAAAAGTTATAAATATATTTATTTGTCAATTTATTTAAAATTGATAAATAAAAATTAAAAAGAGATCAAAAACCTCGTGAGAAAAACTAAAGGAATACCATTAGCGCTTCGTGGTTTTGACTCATGGTTTTAATAAAGGCAAAACTATTTAAGGAGAAGAAAAATAGAGAATGAAGGGTGTGCATTGCAATGGCGGTGAATAAAATTTCTCAAAAGAATATCTGTATGGGCGAGCTCTTTTCTTAACTGATAAATCCGACACTGCTATGCAACCATGAATATAATGATCTGACGATGATGAATCTCTGGTTTGAATGACGAATGAAATCATGAAGAACTGGTGTGAGTATACAGAAAATACATAAATCTGGTGACCGACAAGGTATGTCGTATGGAAACTGGTGGATCCAGTATGAAAATTGAGGAAACGTGGTCCGCAGTGGTGCTAAGGGTCGAAGCCTTTAGAGAGGGGGTTGTAGCTCCCTTCCAGTGGTAGCTGGTAAACGGGAGCAGGGGGTAGTAGCTCCCTCAGAGAAGCCGGGTAAACGAGAGAAGGTTGTAGCCTTCTCGTTGGTGAAAGTTACCCGTGGTGTCGGTATAAGTCTACACCACATATATTGTAAGAATTTTTTCTCTATAATAAATATTAGCGACCGAGATTACACGGCAGGGTTTTCTCCCGAATGGGGTTTCCACCTTAAATCCCTGTGTTCATATGTGTTGTTTATGTTCGATGGTTTGTTATGTTATTTGCTCATGCTTAATGATGTAACGTTTCAAGTAATGACATAATAAGATATCCTGACATAAATGAACGATGTTGTCCGTAACATGGTTTTAAGAGAAAGAAAAGAAAAATTATAAATTAAATTCTTAAATACCGATTCACCCTTCCCTCCCCAAACATTTTTCCCAACAGCCTCAACCTTATTCTACTGGCAAACCAAACATTCCGCCAAAAAATTTTGAATATCAGATTTAAGGCCATCCCAAAAAAATTATTTCTTCACCCTGTGGTAAGTTTTTAAAAATCCTGAGTGTCCTCCTAAAGGAGAAGTGTGCAATTCCAGAAGAATATTTTGTTTTAGTTGGGAATTCTTACAAAGATATAAGCGATCTTTGTACCATAAGGAATCATTTTCCAACTAAATGTATCAGATGTACTAGGATCTTGCTGCAACTTTTGAATGAGTGTCCATACATCTTTGTCCTTCTTCCATTCATCTCTTGCTTCGGTTATCCAATCTGGTTGGATAATAGAAATGGCACAAAGCAATGCTTCCATCTCTTCATTCTTTCTTGAGAGTGCATCTGCAACAACATTTAGCTTCCCTTTTTTGTAGATTATTTCAAAGTCATAACCCAACATCTTTGTGACCCATTTTTGCTGCTCTTCCGAAGATATTCTTTGTTCCAAAAAGTGTTTAAGACTATCATGATCAGTTTTTACCTTGAAGTGTCTTCCCATTAGGTAAGTTCGCCATTTCTTTAGTGCATGCAGTATTGCTAACATTTCCTTCTCATAAATAGGTTTTTGTAAATACTTTCCCTTGATTGGACGACTTTCAAAAGCAATGGGTCTTCCTTCCTGCATTAAAACTGCACCAATTCCATTTCCTGAGGCATCACATTCCACAATAAAGGTTTTTGTGAAGTCCAGCGTAGCTAAGACCGGTGCTAGGCACATTGCCTCTTTAAGATGTTCAAAGGCCTTAGTTGCTTCAGGAGTCCATGAAAATGCATCTTTCTTCAATAATGTTGTTAGAGGTGCTACTATTATCCCATAATTCTTAACAAACTTGCGATAATACCCTATTAACCTGAGAAATCCTCGCAACTGCTTTATGGTTGTGGGGACTTTCCATTCCTTAATGGCTTTAATTTTGTTAGGGTCTACCTTAACACCCTCGTGAGATACAATATGACCCAAATATTCCACCTCTTGTGCTCCAAAGAAACATTTGGATGTTTTTGCATATAATTGTTTCTCTTGCAATAGTTTGAGCACCCTGTCAACATGTTCAACATAATCCTTCCAAGACCTGCTATAGATTAGTATATCATCAAAAAATACTAGCACAAATTTTCTAAGGAAGGGTTTGAAAATGGAATTCATCAACCCTTGAAATGTAGAAGGTGCATTGGTAAGGCCGAAAGGCATGACCAAAAATTCATAATGACCCTCATGAGTTCGAAATGTTGTTTTTGGAATATCTTCAGTCTTCATTCTAATTTGATGATATCCCGAACGAAGATCCAACTTGGTAAAATAAATTGCTCCATGTAATTCATCCAATAATTCATCAATCACAGGAATGGGGAATTTTTATTTAATGGTGAGCTTATTGAGCTCCCTATAATCTGGACACATTCGCCATGATCCATCCTTCTTGTGTACCAATACTACAGGAGCAGAGAAAGAACTTTGACTAGGTTGAATTATACCTACCTCTAACATTTCTGCAATCATACGTTCAATTTCGCTCTTTTGGAAGTAAGGATATCTATAAGGCCCGATGTTTGGAGGAACACTTCCTGGAATCAAATGAATAGCATGATCATGATCACGAATAGGTGGGAGTCCTTTGGGAGTTTCAAACACCTTGGAATGATTGTCCAAGACTTGTTGAAGATCTGCAGAAATAGATGATTTTGATGTCGGAACTTCTAGTGAGCATAATTGTGCAATTACGCCTCGTTGTTCTTTCTTTAGAAGCTTTGTCATGACATTAGAGCTTATTTTCCTTCCTGGCTTCCCTTCAATACCCCGTAATTCGACTTCCTTTCCTTCTGAAAAAAATTTCAAGAAAAGTTCTTGAAAATTAAAAGCTACCGTCCCCAAAGATTGTAACCATTGTACTCCTAGTACAACATCATCACCTCCCATAGGAATGGAAAGCATTGGACTAGTCAACACATATTCCCCCATGGTTAGCTTGATATTATGGCATTTTTCAGAGCAATTTATAGTTCCTCCATTTGCAACCATCACTTGACATTCTGGTGCTGGGTATAGGAAACAATTTAATTCCTTGGCTACCTTACAATGAATAAAATTATGGGTGCTACCCGAATCAATCAACACTATTACCTTTCTCTTCTTGATTTGTCCTTTTATCTTGAGAGTTTGAGGAGTGGTAATTCCTGCCAGTGCATTACACGATATGGTTGGATTCATTTCTTCCTCTTCTGGGGCTGGTTCCTGGTGTATATCCTCTTGTTCATTTTCTTCTTCCTCTTCACAATCTATGTAAAATAATTTCTTCTCAGCACACTTATGACCTTTAGTGTATTTGCTATCACAACTATAGAAAAGCCCTTTTTATCTTTTTTCTTCCAATTGTTGTGGTGTCAACCTTGTAGGTTGTGGAAATCTAGGCGTAGCAACACTTCCTTCTTTATAGAATTGAGTGGTAGGCTTCCTTGTCGCCATAATTTTACATTCAACTTTTCTTGCCAACCCGAATGCCTTCTCCAATGAATCAGGTTCCAAAACACGAACTTCATGTTGGATGTTATCCTTTAGAGTACCTAAGAAGAGATCAATCCTGTGTTCCTCTAGAATATTAGTTACCCTTATATTCAATTTTTGGAAGTCCTCAATGTGCTGCCCCACTAAACCCTTTTGTTTGAGATTTATCAATTGGCTAAAGAAGGTGTTGCTCTTTGTATCCTCATAATGTGCTATCATTTCCTCCGTGAAAATTGACCAAGTGACAATTTTTTTACGGGAGCAAAGCCATTGATACCATACAAATGTATTTTGTTCTAAATGTAAAGTTGCAATGCGTACCTTTTGTGTGTTTTGCACGTTATGGAGATCAAAATATTGCTCCATCTGTAGTATCCATGTTACAGGATCCTTTCCATCAAACTTCCTCATATCCATTTTTGGAATATGATGGTTCTTCCCGCCAACATTCGAGTTTATGAAATCACGATTAACATTTATTTTGTTCTCATCATGAGGTTCTTCTCCTATATTTCCGCCATTAGGAATCATTTCTGGTTTTAAGCTTGTCATCAAGCCTTCCATGTATGCTTCTAGATCATTCTTCATGTTTTCCATGTTGTCTTTCATGTCATCCATCTTAGCTTCCATGCCCACTTCCATGCCATCCATCTTAGCTTCCATGCCTTTCTTCAAACCATCCATCTTCACTTCCATGCCTTTCTTCAAAACTTCCATTTCATTTTTTGTTGCTCTTTGCGAGAGTGAAATTTGTTGCACTTGCTCTTGTAATTTTGATAGATCATGTTTCAATTCTTCATCTTCATGAGTCATAGTAGAGCCTTTTGAAGGCTTAATGGGTGTTGAATTATTTTTACGAGGCATATTTTAGAACCCAATACTGATATCTATTCTACAATATGCCCTTGGAATCAATTCAAATTTATTCTTCAAACAAGACTTATGCAATTCGGAAAAAATTACACACCTTTTTCTTGCTTTTAAAGAGCTCGATATTTAAATTGGATTATCTCTGTGGTTACAACTCTTCAATATATGAAATTTGGCACTAAGGTAGCCTTCTAAATCCTCTTTTGAATGCCACAGGTCTAAGCTGATTTTGATTCTTCAAGGTAAAGTTATGTCCAATCTCCCACAATGACCTAATTATGGACTGTTTTAGTAGAGAAAACTTGTATGACTTTCCACGTCACTGTTTCATCTTTTAGCTCTAAAATTGATAACAAAGAAACTACAGTCTATTTACTTGTGGCAACTTTTTATGGCACGCCAATCCGATGCTCAGAGAGATAGTTATGAAGCTTTTCCCACGATCACCTCTTTGAGATGAAATTCAGGAGCCTGAAAAAGCACTACCTTCCACATATCATATCTTCAAAAATGTTGCGAACCAAGCTCTGAAATTTTGCAAATATTTTCCTCAGGATTTCAGCTTTGCGCCCTAAAAAATTCAGATTCTGAACCTTCGTAGAAAAAAATTTATAGTGCAAACGCCACGATGACATGTTTAGATTAAATTAAGGAGCCTGCAAAAAGACCTAAATTCCATAGATCATATCTCCAAAAATATTGTGAACCAAGCTTTGAACTTTTGTGAATATTTTCCTTAGGATTTTGGCTTCGCACCCTAAAAATTTCAGCTTCTGAAACTTTGTAGAAAAAAAGTTATAGCGAAAATTCAATGATGACCTGTTTGGAGCAGCGAAACCTTAGAATCCAAAGCTCTGATACCAAATGTTGTGAAACCAGCTCCAAAAAGAGAATAAAAGAGATATCAATGCCTTAGAAATAAGCCACTTCGAGGGGGAAACCTCCAATACATGACATGAATGAACAATTCTTGGATGATACAAATTACAAAACCTCCTTTCTATATATAGGAGTCCATGATGCCATAATGTAATCCTAGTGGGGCCACAATGTAATCCTAGCTTACCTAATAATAATAATTTAAGGGCACAATAACAACAACATGGGGGTTACAGGAGTATAATAATAAAAATAAGTGGGTTACACTAACAACAATAAGGGACTATACTAGTAATATAGGGACCTAACAGAAACCCAGACCTATGGCTTTCGAAGTTCGAGATAATTTCACACCTCCTCATCGGGGGTTCATTAAACTAAACTATGATGGTGCTTCAGAGGGTAACCCAGGCCAAGCAGGGGCAGGGGGGATCTCTCGTGATTGTACAGTATGAGTTCTGTGGATTTTTTCTTTCGACCTGGGGTTTGCTAGAAACAATGAAGCTGAATTGACTATGACGAAACATGGACTTCTAATTGAAAATAGAAAACTGTATAATCGTCTTGAGATTGAAGGAGATTCGGTTATGGTTACAGGTATCCTCCAGAAGCTATAAAAGGGAGAAATATGGGAGAAGATAAGCAACAGTTGGTGAACAACAAAAATGAACCAGGAGATTAAGGAGATAATGATGAAGATAAGTTATATGATTCTGCTTCCTATAATAAGATAAGGTAATGAAGCAGATAATTGTTTGGAAAATTGGGGATGCATCAACTAGGACAGGGTTATGGATCAATCATGGCTGCAAGCTGACATGGAACCAGGTCTCACAGAGCTCAAGGAAATTATACAATGGGACTAGGGTCACAATGAAATTCATACCCAGGATCGAGATAACAATCAAATCCCCCGATCAGGGTGCCAACTGTCAACGCAAGCGACACATCATAGAGATAGGAGGAGGGTATGTGGTGGAGGCATGTGAAGCTCGTCACGCCTCGATTGAGGAGGACGTGCATACATTGGGATGGGCAGCTCCACCCATGGATATTTATGACTGCATTAGGTTATAATATAGAACATCCCAGTGTGGCAGGTGAGATGTCAGGAATGATTTGGGATGTTTACCACCGGGTGAGGTGGGATTGGGATATTAACATGGCCTTCACCATTCTCTGCATATTTGTCTTATGTCACACGTAGATTTTTAGTAAATAGGTCAGTCGACATCAGGGAACTTTGCAACCTACAACGTATCGGTATGTATCCAATTCTCCATATTTCATAGCCATGAAACAAGTCTCTGTGTTTCGTTCTATGAGAAGAAAGATATTAGTTTTCCTCAATTATCTCTACCTGGTTCATTATATTGCAATATGTTGCACATGTCTTTCTGGTTTTCTTCTTAGTTCCTTGAAATTTTTATCTACTGACAGCACTGTGAATTACCATGAGGTAGAAATTCTCACAATGGATATTTTGGTTCTGGTAGGAATTGATAGACTATTTTTATTCAAATGGAAATGCTTTGAATTGGCCTCTGTATAATGCGACCTGGCTTATTACTTTGTTTAGGTGAGAATGGAGTTCTTGACTCTATTGGTATTATTGGAGATGTAAGGACCCGACATATGGTTGCATGCACATTACATGGTGTTGTTTTGATATGCATGTTGCCCATTTTGGGAGCCCTACTCTTTTCTCACCACTATTTCTGCATGGCCCCAATTTGTACCACCAGAGGTGGGAAATAGATCCTATGGCTTCTAATGATATTAATTTAAGGGGTGACAATGTTAAGGGTTGAAAAATCGTTTTGAGTTGTCTATGGGTCAGTCATGTCGGTTGTTCTGTCATATTTTTTTTTCTTACTACTTCTCAGCCTAAGGGTAATACTACTAGTAATTATGGAGGGACTATCTAGGTTAGGTTCAATGCGGGAAAGTGGAATAAGGGTTGTAACTCTCTGGTTTGGTTGATGTCATATTTTCTTGTTTACAAGTTCGCTCAGGTCTGGGTTTCTGTTATCAAATCGAGTCTTTTGAATCTTTTAAAGTCGCAATCTCCATCTGCAAATGGAAGAAATCAGGCCCTTATTACTCCATCAATTTTCTATTCACTCAGAATGTTTTAAATTTGTCATGCTGCGCATTGTTACAGGCCTTCCAAGAAAATCTTGCTTGTAGTGAAATTTGCTCGAAGACTGGATTTTGAAGAAAATGGTGAAAGGAAATTCGATAAAGAAGGACACAAAGGACAAAGGAAAATCCAAGGTTCCAAAGCCACCTCCAGCCAAATGTGGCAGGAAGTTAGGAAAAGAAGTGATGGATAATATGTTCCAAACATATTTCGACTATACACCATGCTATATTAAGTCATTGATTCATGGATGGGAGGGACATGCAAGAGCCAAGCAGGAGGAGGAAGAGGACATGGCCGTGGAAGAACTGAATCCAATAATTACTGTCCCTAGTAATACTCGAGGCAGAATATCCTTATTGCATCACTCAATTCACACTTATTCGTTGCTGAAATGCCTCTTGGTGAAGGAAATAGTTTCTATTCAGGAGATTGGGGGAGAACCCAAAGAAGCCTCAAATTTAGTAGATATCAACAGGTATATTTAGGAAATTGACCTATGCTAGCACCATCAATGTGTTCGATTGGGGAGAATTGAGAAGAAACTGCAAAGTATGCATCAGTTTGACATGCCTGGCTCCAGTGTGAAATATCTGGCTTCTATTGAGTGAGATGAGGACTCATTTTAATTTCCTCTGTGTTTTGGAATGAGAACTGACCTTTCTTGCTTTATTTTTTGGGATGACAATAGATATCATTTACTTTTTTAATATGTGTATGAAAGAAAAGATTGATATTAGATACTTGAAGACAGTAGGAGACAGCCTTAATATGTATGTTTTGGATGGCCTATAACTCGTTGAGACGACCAACAAACCTGGTTTCCTACGAACAGGTTGAGGCCAAAAGTTGCATCTTGTTGTGACCTAAATTTTGTCTTTGAATAGAAAATAGAAAGGATGTACAAAGTTTACAAAAAAAAAATTATTTAAAAATAACGCTAAATTTTCAAGTAACAATTAAACATTTTCAATCCATTCAAATATTAATTCATGGAAAAGGTACGTACCAAACTGAAGTTAAAACTTTCTCGGGAATTTAGAATCCATCCCAACATAGATTAATTTAATGGAAATAAAATAATGACAAAGTAAACTTGAAACACTTAATATATGACGACATGAGTATAAATCTCTAAAAAATTCATTTCATCTATGTTTTTGTATGATAAATTTATATAAATTAAAATATTTAACATCAGATAATATTTTAAAATTCTGATGTATAAGATATAGATAAATTGGTAATAGAGTTTATTTTTAAAACATGTCAAAGTCTCTCATTCAAGACACTATGATCTAGATAAAAAAAATAACCCTATATTATAATTAATTGTTTCTGATTCCTAGTTCCCATATTAAATATTTGTATTAATATAAATTCCTACAACTAAAAACTCATTTACTATTTCTTATATAAAAAAAAAAATAACTATAACACTTTAACTAAGCCCCTTCAATACCATTGGAGAAAACATTACAAAACAACACCATATATTACCAAAAACATTGTTATTCCACATGTTTACAATTGAATCCACTAGTGCATCCAATATAATTTTAAAAAATTAACTAAAGAATGATGAAAATTTATATCCTATAATCAATTTTTCTAAAGGAAATTTAAAATATAAACGTGAAGGAAAAAAACTTTTCAATTATCATTTTTACGGATAACGTTTCGCTATTTTCTTTAATTTTCATATTATTAAAAAATTTATAAATAAAAAATAAATAAATAAAAAATAAAAAATTTCTAAACAATTAAATACTAAAAACATGTTAAAATACGTTGTTAATAATAAACGATTCACGTTTACAAATAACCCATATTTTTTTCCTTCTTTAAATATTTTACAAATACTTTTGGTAGAAGTACAAATAAACAAAAATATAATACAATGATTTTTTACATTCGATTAAATCATTTTTTTCATCTAATAAAATTTTGATCGACAAACGATAATGAAAAAGTGAATTTAAAGCCATCGATATATGAACACAAAACTAACTATGGTAAAACATGTTAA